>PVIC010034438.1:0-19581 GCA_004025085.1 Thryonomys swinderianus
ACCACCCCTTATGGTATGTGGTACTGGGGATCAAACTCGGGACTTGCACTTGCCACGCAGATGCCAGAACCACTAAGCTAAATCAGTAAGGTTAAAGAAATTAATTTAGAGGAATTTATAAGCCATTTGTAGATTCCCAGAAGTGTCTATAGAGTTCAGAATTCAAAATCCTACAGAGCTAGGCTTAGATCCTGCATCTATTGTCTTTCTGTAATATTTATAAATGCATGCCTTCTCATTTATAAGCCCAATTAACTATTAGCCTTTCATAATTATTTTAAATTAAATACTTTCATGTTCTTACAATGATATCAAAGAGTTGTAAAGAGAAACAAGTTTGACTTTTTCTGCAATATGCAGGGGAAGTACATAGGTACAAAAATAAGCAACTCCATGTAATCTGAAGTGCATGGTGGAAAAATATGATAACTAAAAGACTTGGGAAGAGACATTAATGATGGATAGCATCTGTACTAAAGAACCGTGAAGCTCTGAGATTGGTAATTACATTAGAAAGAATCAGTAACCACTTAACAAAATGAAGCACTGCTTTTAATTCAAAAGCTGAAAAAAACATAAGGGTGAGCTGCATTTCAAGAAGTCTTAAAAAAAGAAGTACTTATCCTTGTAATATCATCCAATTTAGTAAGATAAATAAAAAATTAACATTAGCACTGAATCTGCTGGATCTTCTGGACAGTAGTCACCTCTCAATACATGCCCCGAGGGAAGATATGACCCAGATTCCTTAGGATGTGGGGACTGAAGGGTAGCAAGGAGATACTGGTCTGCAGAAAGGGACTGGAAGATCATGGAAAAATCTTAGGTCCCAGGACATATAGTCTGAAAAGCTCAGACTCTGTAGCCATTAACAAACCAGTCGCAAGTCAGGGTAATAGCTAGTCAATACCAGAGGTAGTCCAGGTAGTCAAGATAGTCCAGTCAATACCAGATTCCTGGTATGCTTGCCTGTGACCTGATGGGTACAGACACAACCAGTTCCCTGTGGCACACATGCCATAAGTTCACACCACTTGTGTGCAATGGATAATTATGGCTCTGAACTTTGAAATCGACAGAATTTCATTAATACAACAATACTGCTACTCACATGGTAGGGGGAGGGCTGCAGAAGAACTACTTTTTTTTTTTTTTTTTAAAGACAGGGTCTCTCTTTTTAGATCAGACTGTCAGGGATTGAACTTGGGAACTTGCACTTGTAAGGCAGACGCTGGAACCACTGAACTAAATCCCTGCCCCAACAGGACTACTTTTTTTTTTTTTTTCTTGAGACAGGGTCTCTCTTTGTAGTGCAGGCTGGCTCCAAACTCACTATGAAGTCCAGGCAAGCCTCGAACTCAGCAATCCTCCTATCTCTGCCTCCCAAATGCGGGGATTACAGGTGTGAGCCACCACGCCCCACACTGTGGTATGTGGTATTGATGGCTGGTGGGCGTGAGTCACCACGCCCAGCATCGTATGTGGTTACCGGGGATCAAACCCAGGACCTTGTGCTTGTGAGGCAGGCACCAGAACCACTGAGCTAACCCTCTGGCCCCCCAACAGGACTACTTCTAATCCCACTTCCTTCAGTTTTTGAGCCATGAGACATTGGGGTAATAGGTAATAAGTTTATATGTTCCTCCCTCCCTCCCTCTCTCCCTTCCTTCCTTCCCCTTCCCCTTCTTTCTTCTTCTTTTTTTTTCCTTTGCAGTGCAAGGGATTGAATTTGGGCCCTTGTGCTTCCAAGATAGGCATGGTATCACTCCAGCTAAAGCCCTGGCTCTTTTGTTTTGTTTGAGGTAGGGTGTAATTAAGTAGCTCAGATGGGCTTTAAATTCACCATCCTCTTGCCTCAGCCTCCTGAGTGCTAGGATTGCAATTATACATCACCACCTGTGGCTATATTCATATATATACATATATATATACATATATATGATACACACACGTGTGAGCGCACGCATACACACACACATGTACATATACATACACACACTTTTTTTTTTTAGACAGGGTCTCACTGTCTCAAAGGTTACCAGTGAACTCACCATGTAGCCCAGGCTGACCTCAAACTTGAGGAAATCCTTTCACTTCTGCCTCCTGAGCACGTGGATTAACAGGCTTTCACCACCACACCTGGCTGAAATGGAAATGCTTTAAAATAAGTTATTTAAAAAAAATTTTTTTTTCAGTAATGTCTGACAACTAGAGCCTGTGAAATGCGGGCTCTGCACCTTTAGGGTTACTGTCTCTACTTGGAAATGCTCCAAACTACAGTAGTTTTCTTCCAGAGGGTCCTTTTGCTGGAAATGTCTCCTTCTTTATAAGAGATCCATGCTGCTCCATGGAAAATGAAAAATGTGCCTAAGAAATGCACAAATCCATTATAACAACAATCTTCCTCCAAGGTCACACTGAAAATATTCCACTCTAGACTCTGTAAATTCAAATTAAAGCTGATGAGAAGGTATATCTGGACGGCTCAGATCTACTTCAAAACAACCGTCTCTCCCAGGGCTCTGACGAGATCAAGAAATCCAAGAAACACGGTGAGAGCTTTGAAATCAGGCCTTCACACTGAAAATTACTTTTGCCAAATGTGGTGGGGGCGCGGTGCTAACCAGGAAAGCGTCCAGGCTGGAGAGCGCAAGAGCCTTCCTGTCTACCGCCAGCTTCTGACTTCGCTCTGTACTGGCCTCCAGCGAGTGCTGTGTCGGCCTCAGAGCCAGGCGCGGTGCGTGAGATTTCCACGCAGCAGAAGTGTTTCCAGCCCAGAGGGAAGGAAGTTTAGAGGCCAAAGCCACTCGTAGGGGAGCTCTGAGTCCTCCAGGAAGGCTTGTCTGCAGCGGCTCTGGTACAGCCGCGGCCCTGAACGCTCCTCCTGTGCATCTTGCCTGGCTCCCCCCCATACCATCCGCCACACTTCCTCAACACGCGCGCACTCAAAATATTTTTATGAAACAAGCCAGGCGTGGTGGCTCATGCCTGTAATCCCAGCACTCGGGAGGCAGAGGCCGTGGGATGGCTGTGAGACTGAGGCTACCTTGGGCCACACAGTGAGTTCAGGGCCTGCCTGAACTGCAAAGCAAGATCCTATCTCAAAAAAAAAATTGTATGAAACAAAACTTGCATAGAGTAGTTTGCACAGCAGAATGTAAAACTTGAAACATGAAACTTCAGGAGAAATATTACTAGCATGAAGGCCCCAAACTGCTGCATAGGACAGTCACATGGCTTGTAACTGTCAGTAATCACAAATGCAATTATGGATCGTTACAAACAAAACTCTTTATGTAGATTTTACATTGTGTGACATTTGGTTCCTCACAAGGAGCTTAAGTGCGACTGTAAATCCTAATTTGAATTTTAGAGAAAAGAAACCCAGGAATTTATCCATGACCAGAATTTCACACAGCTTATGAAAGAAGAGACATGATTTGAACTCAAATTCTCTGGGTGTAACTCTAGGGATGTTGACTGCTTGGGTTTATTTTCCTTTTCTAGACTCCCGGATGAACCTGGGGTGTCACAAACTGGTATTTGTCCGAAGGCTCCCAGGCTGCTGTGGTAGAGGTCATGAGAGTGATGCGGATGGATTATCCTAAGTAGTGCAGCCAACAGGCCAACAGGCTTCGCCAAGTGTCTTCAGATCAGTGATCAGGGGAAATATGGAGAAGCGCGAGGGCGTGGATGTCACACAGGACAGACCATCTGTGGGAGGGACCGATGTCTAGGAGACCATGAAGAAGAGTAAATACGCTTCTCTCCTAATTCAAGCAAAATACTCAGTACATTTCAAGGATAAGAAATACAGAGATTCCGAAGGACAGAAGGGAAACTATACCGAGGAGGCGGTCTGAAGAGTCCAGGTGGGCTCTGTCCCCAGGGATGAGCTGTAGGGCAGGAGTACTACAACTAGGTGAACGGAGGAGAAAACTCAGGAGCTTGGTGAGCACAAAGTCAAGGGCGCTGGACAGTTCCAAGGGTTGAAATATGGATAAACAGGACGAGAATAGTAACATTTACAGAATTTGTAGATGAGTGACCCGTGGTCAGTGATGTTGAAAAATGAGACAGTGCCTGCTTCCAAGTTGAGGAAAATCCCAACTCGATGGAGAGGAGCAGCCACAGCGAGGGTCAAAATCTTAGCATCAAAGGCAGAAGTTTCATCAAAGGCGTAATACTCAGATTTCTTCTGTAACCCTATGACCCAGTAGCCATATCGAGGTCTGTATCTTGAGTAAGTATCTGAAAGGATTGTGCTTTGACTAGGAGCAAACTTTATAGAATGTTTTCTAGAGTATACTCCCAGGATCCAGGCTTTCTTGTTGGATACATCTATTTCCCAATAATGTTTCCCTGAGGAGAAAGATTGGGAGCCTAAAATACCATAATTGTAACATTTAAATGGCCAGATTGGCACAGGCCTCACTTGTCTGTGATCTTCTGAAAGGACAAGATTCAAATTGAAGTCGAGTGGATTCAGTGTAAAGTCCACTGCAGAAGAAAAAAGAAAAAAAGAAAAGATCAAAAAAAAAAAGAAAGAAAAGAAAAGATCAGGTGACAGACACTAAGTAAGTTCATCTGATGACACTGTGAAAAGGAACCTGGGAAATTTGGTGAGGACAGATTGGGGGAGGAGGTAAAATGCTAGAGAAATGTTTAGTGCATATGTGAGAACACATGGGACGAGATGACAAAACTGTGTTGAAGTCACAGCGTTCTGAAGGGTGATTCAGATCACAGTGATTTGTGTCTGGCGGGGGGTACTGAGGACTCCATTCAGGACCTTTGCACTGAGCTACATCCCCAGTGCTTTTTAAATTAAATTAAATTAAAGGACTTTAAGTGGTATCACTACTCTCCATAGAACACAGTGATCTGAAGACACAAAAGCTACTTACCCCAGTAGCCTCGTACATCTTTTAGCTCTGAAATGATAAAAGATTCAATGCTTTTGGTTAGGAAAAAAAAAAAAAAGAAGAAAAAAAGAGAAAGATATCGACACGTTTTCCTCTGAAGTACAGGCTAAAGAGGAAGTATTGTGACAATATCACCTAGTAAATGAGAGGCTGAGTCAGACATCTAAACCTCTTCAGACATAACTGCATCATCTTCATCACAGAACACCTCGTCTCTGATCTCCCTCCTCAACTCCATCTTCATTTTTTTTTTTTTTTTGTTTTTTTTGAGACAGGGTCTCACTTTGTAGTTCAGGCTGGCCCTGAGCTCACTATGTGGCCCAGGCAAGGCACCGCAAACTCAGCAAACCTCCTGTCTCTGCCTCCCGAGTACTGGGATCACAGGCGTGAGCCACCATGCCCTGCACTGTGGTATGTGGTATTGATGGCTGGTGGGCGTGAGTCTCCACGCCCAGCATTGTATGTGGTTACTGGGATCAAACTCAGGGCCATTGCGCTCGCAAGGCAGGCACTGAAACCACTGAGCTAAATCTCCGGCCCCTCCATCTTCATTTTTAAATTCTCCCTGTTCCCCTGACATCACAAAATCCCTACCCACTCTCTTCCCTGGCTCCTCTCACCTCTAAACATCCGAAGCATCCATCTCAGATCTGGAACATGAAGTACACTCTTCAGCTTCTTGGAAGGAAGTTTTGGTTTCTTTAATGTCCAGATCTCACTCCTGGGGATGACAGAACATCTCAAGCTCACGTCTTACTGTCTCTCTAATACCACCTGTCAGCTCTCTTTCTACCCTACAGAGCATTTTAGACCTCTCCCCTGGGAAGACTGAGGGAAAGCCTGAACCTGGATTGAGGAGAAACATGCTTGTGTGAATTATGCTTCCACTAACCTTTTGTGTGACCTAGGAAGGTCTCAGTCTCTTGAAATCACAATTCCCTCTTCTGAAAGTGGAACACTTCAGTATATGTGCTGCCTAAGTGAGCACAAGTGGAACACTTCATACTTCCTTTGCTATTTGATGGATATAGTACAAAATTAGGTGAAATGGAACGTAGAAAAAGCCTTTGCTCCCTCTAAAAATGTTATATGACATGGAAAAGCCATTGTACCTCCATGAGTCTTCGAGGGAAGGCCAGAGATGTGGCACCCTAAGCAAACCAATAGTGGACTGCAGATCCTGGCTGTGATGGGGGAATGCAAATGGGAAGTCTGTTAGTCTGTGCATTAACCCAAAGCCTGGACTCTAGTGGTGATACATACTAGAGATTTCACTCTGCCCTTTAATGCAATAAAACACAAGTCAAGTAATGAAGGTTGCAGAACTGGATCCTGAGACAGAGGATAAATTAAATAAGTGAAGTCAAAGAAGTCTGACTGGGAAACCTCTAATCCCCAGACCCTTTCTGACTTGAACCTGAACATCAACCACCAGATTCACCTAGCACAGAAACCTGTTCCATTCTAAGTAGGAATGGAACACTCAAGTCTTCCCCTGTGGCCACAAGTTTAAGACGATATGACATCCAAATTTCCCTGGTATGGTAGATGTTTTTCACTCTGGTCAAAATATTTCTAATGGCTACAAAATTTTTTTTATAACAAAAGTCCCACTCCTGGTTACCCATACATACCATTTCATAATCCCACTCATGTCCTAGGAAAAAGAGAGACAACATGAATCAACAAGGATGAAACTAGAGCAGAGCTAATGAAAAAAAGTAAAAAGTAAGAGAGAAAAATCAGATAAATCAAAAGAGTGATTTGAAAACATCAACAAAATTGTCAAATTATTCACTAGGCACATCAAGAAAAGAGAAAGGAAATGAAATATTCCAATCAGAGATGAAGAATGGTACATTAGTATTTATTTTAGAAAAATTAAGACACAGGACTGGGAGTGTAACTCAGTGGTAGAGGCCTCACTTGGCAAGTATAATACCTTGGGTTCAATTCCCAGTATCACACAGACATATACATACATAGAAACACACACACACAAATTATAAACTATGAACATTTTGTGTATAGCAAATTAGATGATCTATATGAAATGAACAAATTCCTGGAAGGACAGACATAATTGATACTGATTCAAAATGCCAAAAAGATGTGAATAGTGTCTGATGGCTTCATTGGTGAATTTTTTTTTTTTTTTTGCTTTTTGAGACAGGGTCTCGCTTTGTAGTTCAGGCTGGCCCTGAGCTCACTGTGGTGCCCAGGCAAGCCGCCGCAAACTCAGCAATCCTCCTGTCTCTGCCTCCTGAGTGCTGGGATTACAGGCCTGAGCCACCACATCCAGCATTGTGGTATGCGGTGTTGATTGTTGGTGGGCGTGTCTCCACACCCAGCATTATATGTGGTTACCGGGGATCGAACTCAGGACCTTGCACTTGTGAGGCAGGCACTGGAACCACTGAGCTAACCCTCCGGCCCCATTGGTGAATTTTGATAAAAGTTTAAAAGTATAATAACAGTACCTCAAAAATTCTTCAAAATAAGAAGAGAGAATAAATTCCCAAAGAATTGTATGATATAATCTGATATTGAAATCACACCAAACAACACAAGAAAAAGATACTACAGGTCAAAATTTCTCATGAATATAGACACAAAATTCTTCATTAAAATAGAAAATTTAATACAGGAAAATTTAAAAATTCTTAGTCATTATAATCATAGCAAAGTGAGATTTAACCAAGAAATGAATATTTAGTTTGGCACAAGAAAATTTAATAAGAGGAATAGAATATAAAATAAATCCACATGACAATCTTAATACATAGAAGAAAAAATCTGACAAAATTCCACATATTTTCATGATACAGTGAACCCTCAAATTATGACCAACCTGACATATGAGCAATTTGGATTAGGACAAAAATTTGAGTTTTAACTTAAAACTCTTGAGTTATGACCTGAATGGGGGCTGCTCATACTTCCAGATGATTCAGGTACAAATTTAACCTTTAAAGAGTGCTGGAAGGAACATTACAACATCCATTCTTGTGTGGGACAGAAATCCTGAGGCAATATCTCTCTAAGGGCACTGAGGTCTTCCTGAACATAGGAGAGGGACTTAGAAGGCTGTGTAGAGGAGCCTGAGCCTTCACTGACCAACCTGAGTTATAACCAGGTCTTGAAATGAATTTAATTCATAAATCAAGAGTCCACTGTAAAAAAAAAAAATGGAAAGGTAACAAACTCAGAATACAAAAGAGCGTTTTCAGTTTAATAAAAAGCATATACAAATCCTATAGTTAACATCATACAAACCCGAGTGGTTTTCCTCTAAGATCAGGAGAGAAGCTAGATGCTTACTTTCACTATTTTTCTTCCACATGGAAAATGGCCCATAGAAAAGAAGACGATAGACTATGTTTCCAAAATACTGTTGCTCATTCTCACCTGCAGCAGATCCTCTGCGCTCCACTGACTGCGATGCTCCAGATCTGAGATGAGCTCTTCCACCACCTGGCTCTGCCGAACCAGCTCATCTTCGGCCTGTGCCAAGTTATCCAGGATCTTCTTTTCTTCTTCTTTTAATCTTTGCAGCTCTCTCTGTTCCTCACTGTCCAGGAATCTTCTAAGCTGATTAAATTCTGTTTGTATCCTTTGTCTCTCTGTTTGTATCTGACACTACAAGGATGGTCAGAGAGAAAGAGAGAGAGAGAGAGAGAGAGAGGTGTAAGGAATCTGTCAAGCTGAGGGTATTGCAAGGCATTAGGAGCCAGGGAGAATCAGTTTTCAGGGACTTCAAATTAGGAGGGGTACACGTGGAAAAGAGAAATTTGGAGTGAGCTATTTTTCCTATTTTTTTCTTCAGCTGCCCAAAGAGTGCCTCCATCCGTCTTTTCTAGGGCAACCCTCAGAGAAACTGTAAAATGGGGTTTGGGTTGTAGATAGTTGTCCTGGGCACTGTGGTTCCCTGAGTTATCATGATCCCCATTTTAAATCAGAAAAACTTTACTCTTTTTCCTATTGTCCTCCCACAGAGGAGTGAGAGCATCCTTGGAAAAAGAGAGGCAGAGTGGTCTTCTCCAGCCTCACCCCATCATTCAGTCCATATTTGTACTCACTTGCAAGTATCTATGTGCATCTATAACAAGTCTGCTCTTCAGCCCCCATCAAAATAAGAGCAAAACAAAGAAGGGAACTAATCAAATGACTTCTGGACTTACTAAACATCAAAGAATAAAGATGAAGGGACTACATAGATTAGAACCAAAGATCCTGCCTGGAGTCCCATCTCCAAACCCCTCATCTTGCCTTCCAAGATATTCTGTTTCCTCTGATGTCAGCTTTCAACTTCTCAGCTTCCTGCTGCTCTTTCCTCAGTCTCTTGAGAGCTGCTTGGATCTTCTCCTACGAGAAAGAAATTACACTAGAGTCATGTTTTGAGTGTTCTCAGCATCTGAGCAAAGGTTTTTTGTTTTGTTTTGTTTTTCCAGTATAATTTCTAAACTCTAATGTGAACAAAGCTTTAGCAGAAAAGAAATCAAGTCAATCTTAGAAGAAAAGAGTTTTTAGAGACCGAAGTTGATGATTACAATTGATGATATGTAAAGAAATCTGGGGGAATGAATGTGTGCATTATTGCTGAGGGTGGGAATTCATCTTCTCACCAACAGCAGCCTGCCCCTCTGTTTCTTTGAAGCCTGCTGTGAGTGAAGTACTTTCCTCTTACTGATGCTCTTTCCACAGCCAATCTACAATGCTTCTCAGCAATCATCCAGCCAAGAGGAAAAATAAGGGCTATGCTTGGGAAGAAATCCTTCACCCATACAATGAAGTCAAACTAGGGGAATCCCAAACTTACGACTCTTGGCCAAGAAACTCTGTGTACATTAGGTTCACTTTTTATGTAGAAGAAAGAAATGCACTGAGATGTACTCTTGGCGTTGGAAGCTGAATATAGAATAAGAAACATACAGAAAAGAGCTCTCAGGATTCTGTGTTATGGTGTCAATATGTATGAAGAAGAAGAGAAAAATTGCTTCTCGGCCTTTTGGCTAAGATCAAGTGTGAAGAAGAAGACAAAGAAGAAAGAAGGAAGGAAGGAAAGAAAGAAAGGAAAGACAGAAAGAAAGAAAGAAAGAAAGAACAGAAAGAAAGAAAGAAAGAAAGAAAGAAAGAAAGAAAGAAAGAAAGAAAGAAAGAAAGAAAGAGAAAGAAAGAAAGAAAGAAAGAAAGAAAGAAAGAAAGAAAAAGAAAGAAAGAAAGGAAAGAAAGAAAGAAAGAAAGAAAGAAAGAAAGAAAGAAAGAAAGAAAGAAAGAAAGAGACTTTTTGCCAAAGACCTGCTGTGTCTCTCCATCACTGCCGCACCTGACACTTGTTGGCTACCTCCTCCATGAGGAGTGTGTGGTGACCACGGTGTTCCTGAGAATGCTCGCAAAGCCAGCAAATGACCTTTTGATCCTCCTCACAGAAGAGTTGAAACTTCTCTCCATGGAGTATGCAGAAATCGCTCTTCTCTCCAATGCCTGTGTCCAACTTCACCTCCCTGAGTTTCTCCACTATGTCAGCTAGGTGCTGATTGGTCCACAGACTTCCAAGTGGGTACCTGACACCACACACAGGGCAGCTGTATTCCTTTTCTGAGCCAATCTCTGCATCCTGGGTGTTCACATTCATGCAGGCTTGACATACGCTGTGGCCACAGTCTAGACTCAAGGGTTCTGTCAGCAGCTCCAGGCAGACAGGGCAGGTCAGGTCCATCTCTAGGTGCACTAGAATTTTGGAAGCCATTGTACTTCCTGGCTTCTTTCTGTCCTAACTCCTGAGTTTCTTCTTGCTTGAAGATTTTTTTGATTCCTAGGTAGATTAAAAAAGAAGGGTATCAAGATGGTATAAATAAGGAGCAGTCTAACTATGCAGACATTAATAACTAGGCCAAGACCTGGAAACAAAGTAGGGGAGAAAGTGTGTTCTTGGAAACAAGGAAGGGGAGAAAAATGATAAGCACCATTCAAAGGCCTGGGCAAGCTGTTAATGCCTGAGGACCTTTGCTGATCCTACTATATTATTTGGTGGCTTCTTTTCATCTTTCACTCAGCTTTCTCCTTACCCCCTCATCAGAAGAGCCTGCTCTAACTTACCTGCAGCACAACAAATACAGTGTTGGGTCTAGAGTTGCTCTCTTTCTCTTATCTTTCTCTTATCTTTACAATATCTACCTTTATGTCAATTTCTCTTTTTTTTTTTTTTGCTTTTTGAGACAGGGTCTCGCGTTTAGTTCAGGCTGGCCCTGAGCTCACTATGGTGCCCAGCCAAGCCGCCGCGAACTCAGCAATCCTCCTGCCTCTGCCTCCCGAGTGCTGGGATGACAGGTGTGAGCCACCACATCCGGCATTGTGGTATGCGGTGTTGATTGTTGGTGGGCGTGTCTCCACTCCCAGCATTATACGTGGTTACCAGGGATCGAACTCAGGACCTTGCACTTGCGAGGCAGGCGCTGGAACCACTGAGCTAACCCTCAGGCCCCTCAATTTCTCTTCTTAAAATGCAATTTATGCATAAATTAGTGATTTTTCTGCAACTGCTTCATTTCCAGTGACTAGAATGCACAAGAATATAACATTTAACAACTACATAAAGAACCTCTTCATCTCCCTGTAGATAATTAGCTTTTTCTTTTTTTTTTAATTTTTTAATTTTTTTGTTTTTTGGAGACAGGGTCTCGCTTTGTAGTTCAGGCTGGCCCTGAGCTCACTATGGTGTCCAGGCAAGCCGCTGCGAACTCAGCAATCCTCTTGTCTCTGCCTCCCGAGTGCTGGGATTACAGGCGTGAGCCACCACACCCGGCACTGTGGTATGTGGTGTTGATTGCCGGTGAGCGTGAGTCTCCACGCCCAGCATTGTATGTGGTTTCCGGGGATCGAACTCAGGACCTTGAGCTTGAGAGGCAGGTGCCTGAACCACTGAGCTAACCCTCCGGCCCAATTAGCTTTTTCTTATTAAGGTTTTATTTTTTATCTATTAGCAGTCTTCCAATAGCAGAGCTTTGGAAGTAATTTTGTATCACATTATATATGTGATACAAAATTACTTCTTCCAGTGAAGAAGAAATTGTCTTTTTTTTTTTTCTTTTTGAGACAGGGTCTCGCTTTGTAGTTCAGGCTGGCTCTGAGGTCACTATGTAGCCCAGGCAAGCCTTGAAATCAGCAATCCTCCTGTCTCTGCCTCCCGAGTGCTGGGATTACAGGCGTGAGCCACCACACCTGGCACTGTGGTATGTGCTATTGATTGCTGGTGGGCGTGAGTCACCACGCCCAGCATTGTATGTGGTTACCGGGGATCAAACTCAGGACCTTGCACTTGTGAGGCAGGTGCCGGAACCACTGAGCTAACCCTCCGGCCCTTATTCCTATAAATCTTGCTTGCACCTTCATCCTCGTGACTGCCACTCTGGAGCTTGCCCACCTTCACATGAAGATGCATTTTCTATCCCTTTGCAATAAACTTGCTTATAATCTGTGCGACTGCCTACACATCAAGTCTGAATTCTTCTGTCAAAGACACACAGTCCCAAAACAACAACAACAAC
Organism: Thryonomys swinderianus; assembly: GCA_004025085.1. Lineage (NCBI taxonomy): Eukaryota > Metazoa > Chordata > Mammalia > Rodentia > Thryonomyidae > Thryonomys > Thryonomys swinderianus. The sequence goes on from PVIC010034438.1 coordinate 12,473, forward strand.
AGCAAAACAAGGCATGGAGAGCTGTCGGTTCCTTGTGATGTTAGGGGCTTGCATTGTTGGAACCCAGTTCCCGGTGAGAGTATCTATGCACGTGCACTTGTCCCCAAGTAAGTCTAAGATCCAGAGACCACAGAGACAGCCAGCTGCATAATGAGGCTGTTGCAACCTCGGGCTCTTTCTGTGCAGAAGTCATCTCTTGGTACTTAACTCTGACAAAGAAACCAAATGAACGGAGGTAACAGTCCATACAAAGGTGTGCACAGCAGAAGGAATGACTGAGTTCTAAAGCAGATGAGGACACCGGGGTTCTGGGCACTACTCAAGTGAGCCTGAGCAAGTCCAGTGTGATGGTGGTGTGTTTACAGCTGCAGCTATTAAGAAGGCTGTAGCAGTAGATGCACTTGAGCCCAGAAGCTAAAGGTCAGGCTGGACAATATAGCAAGACTTGTCTCTTAGAGAAAAAAAAGAGTACTGGGTTTATTCAGAGCAAAGCAAGCTGAGTCCTGACCTGGAACTCCGGGACAGGAAAAGAAAGGAGTCATGAAGAAGAAGCAGTCAGGGGGTCAACTTGCCGTCCTCAGGCAGGCCAAAGGCTGAGGATATGTCAGAAAGGCCCACGCGGTCCCTCCATGGCTGTCAGCTGGGGAGGGAGAGAACCTGCTTCTACCTTGGTGCTGCCTGAGCCTCTGAGGCTGCATTATGCCTTGGTTGCCTGGAATGCAGAGACCCTTCAGGAGCCAACTTTGTGAGGAGCGAGAAGGATCAGGCAGGGAGAGACCTTCTGCTTCTCAGGGGAAAACAGGGAGAGGGAAAATAATTCCAGTTTTGCTCACAACGTAAGAACATTAAACTGCAGCATAGGAAAGGTTTAAGAGGGGATTCACCGCGTAGAAATAACGATTCCTTCAGAAACTAGGTCTTTGCCTCTTTAACGTTTTCTTTCAGGCAGGTCTTGCCCTGAGTTTTCAAGGCTGCCCTCTGACCGTCCTGTAGCTTCAGAGAAAATCTGTCTCTGAGCCCAAGATAAACTCTGCCGACTTCCATCATAGTGTTTGTCCTGGAGCCACAAACCCTCCACATACCCGCTTCCCCCAACTTCCCCACACACCTTCAGGCCCCGGTGGGGAAATATTGAGTTTTGCTTGCAGAGTCCGGGGTGGGAATTCCCTGGTCCCAAAGGGATCCGCCTGCCTGCCGCCCCTCCCTCCTTCCCCTGTTGGCTGAGAAATGAAAGTGAAACTCTGAGTTACCAGGAAGAAGAAAGAGGAAGAAGCCCCAGGGCCAACAGCTGCTGCAGTCCTTTCTTTCAGGATAGAGGGCAGCACAGAACTCTGTATTCTCTCAGGGGCACAATCGAGATTTGCACTGGAGGGGTATTTTCCAATGTCTGAGGAGGTTTCAGGGGAAGGTGAGTTGAGTGCAAAGTTGTAGGCAGCCAGGAAGAGCATTCCAATTATTTCTCCCAAACAGGATTCTTTTGCAACATAGTTAAGTCCAAAGTCTGTCTGCAGGAAGGCCTGGTCAGTTTTGACCTTTTTATTTCTCCCAAACAGGACTATTCCCAACAACTAAGGAATATGGTTTCTCTAAGCGAACTGATACATGTGCTTGGAAATCATCTATTTTAATCAAATGAGAATAAGTCAAATTAAAACACCAAGCTGGTGGGTGTGAGTCACCAAGCACAGTATCGTTGTATGCGGTTACTGGTGATTGAACTCAGGACCTTGCCCTTGCTAGGCAGGGACCAGAACCACTGTTCTAAGTCTCTGGCCCCAGAAATGGCAACTATTAACACTCAATTTTCTTAATTATATAAATTAGTGATTTGAAAAAATTTTTATTAGTATATGTTCTTAGCACATGATGATTACAATTTTTGTGGGGAGTTGGTACCTGAAAAACATATCTTAATTGAGTTTTTTTTTTTTTTTGAGACAGGGTCTCGCTTTGTAGTTCAGGCTGGCCCTGAGCTCACTATGGTGCCCAGGCAAGCCGCTGCAAACTCAGCAATCCGCCTGTCTCTGCCTCCCGAGTGCTGGGATTATAGGCGTGAGCCACCACATCCGGCATTGTGGTATGCGGTGTTGATTGTTGGTGGGCATGTCTCCACACCCAGCATTATATGTGGTCATCGGGGATCGAACTCAGGACCTTGCGCTTGCGAGGCAGGTGCCAAAGCCACTGAGCTAACCCTCCGGCCCCTGGTGAACAAATTTAATGTATACAGCATGGTCAGAGCTTTCTTTACTACTCCACATGTAATTATCATATAATTATCACTGCCTTTGAATATAACAAGATTAAATAATTTCAACAACTTTAGAATTAATTTAGAAAATATTCAATGTTAAGTCTCTGTTCCTCTAAATCTAATTTTGGTATCAAAATCTGAATTAGTAGCACTCTTCAGAGGAACAGAAACCAGGTTGTGTGTGTATGTGCGCATGTATGTGTGTGTGAAACCAACAGAAAAACACATACACATGCACACACAAAAGATGACAGAAACTGAGATTTATTTTTATATTTAGCTAATATAGCAGTAAAAGCTGATGAATCTAGGATCCAGAGAAAAGTGGATGTTTCTAAAGTTTGCAAGCAGATTTAGTTAGATTCTCTGCCACACTGTCTCTCCCAGGGCTGGAGTCTCACTGTTGTCCGTGCTCATCTACAACTCCTTGGCTGAAGTGATTTTCCCACTCGGCCTCCAGAGTAGCTGGGACCACAGGTATTCACTGTTACACTCAGCTATTTCTACCCAGCAGAAAAGGTCTCATCATCCAGGCAGGGAATCCCTGAGAGGCAGGGAGTGAAGCTGTGGAAATGAAGCCAGGGGTACAGTTGAGACACTAGGAAGTGAGCAATGCCAGGAACGTGTATTCTCCACCATGAGTGCTGCCAGCCCAGGAGAGAAGCTGTGTGGGGTGCCCCACTCTTGGGCACTTACTCTTTAAAACCATGTGTCTCAGATGCTAGCTGTGGCTCCCAAGTCTGTGTGTTTCCCTGGAGGAGTTCTGGCCACTCTTTGGTTGGACTCTGCTCCTCTCTTTTGAAATGGAAATGTTTACCCTCTATCATTATACCTTGAGATCATGTGATATTTGTGATTATTTTTATAGAGGTTCACAGTTAAGAGTTTGTCATATATCTCAGAAAAATTTTGACTTGGATTTATTTATTTATTTTTTTTTTTTGAGACGAGGTCTCGCTTTGTAGTTCAGGCTGGCCCTGAGCTCACTACGTAGCCCAGGCAAGCCTCGAACTCAGCAATCCTCCTGTCTCTGCCTCCCGAGTGCTGGGATTATAGTCATGAGCCACAATGCCTGGTTTGACTTGGATTTTGAAAAATGCTAGAACTAACAAGACATTGAGGAAGCAATTATTGAACTTTTGGTTGTAGGCTTGAGAGTTTTATGATAAGAGGAATTACAAAGTAGCTCTTTTCCTTATTAGGAGATTATGGATTAAGGAGAAGTGTTTTGGTATGAATTTGATAAAGAATAGGGTGTGGTGGTTTTGGGTAAAGTTTAGGTCAATTTGATTGTTGTCCAGCACTAATGTTCTATAGCAATACACACAGGGATAGCTTCCAATCATAAACAGCCCCATCACACACCTAGCCCAGTCACCTCAGACCGTGTCACCATGAAGCCACCTGTTCCCTTGCGACTTGCTCCCGTTTGCCCTCCCGTCCTCTATAAAAACAAAAAACCCTGTGCGCAATAAAAAGAAGCTTCTTCCCTTGACCAAGAATCAGTCTCTTGATTCTTGCGTCCCCACTCACCCTCCTGCCAGCGCGACCCCGCAGGACAACAGTGACGGAGGAAGACAACACTTGATTGGCGCGGAGATGTGCCCGGAAGATTGGTGGTGTACACTTGTGGGCGTGTGGCCATTTTATATCTCCAGTTTACTTCAACTTTTATAGACAAGATTTTCACAAATGACAAAGGTGTCACCTTGGGATGCTTTCTAACACGTACATCTGTTACGTTGCAGACAACAATGTTGGAAATAAGTCCTTTTAATTCCCTTTCATTTGAGTGACTTCAACTAATGAATAGATCAATAATCTAGAAATTCTATGTCTCCAAAGATGATTTTTGAATAGAGATACAGAATCCTTTACAGATAAAGAGGTTTCCTTGTATTTTATATTTTTAGACAGGTTCTTGCTAAGTTAGCCAGGCTGGGCTGAAACCCGGGGCCCTCCTGCCTCAGTCTCCCAAACCCCTGGGAGTTCAAGTATGCACTATCACCACACCCAGCTCAGCAGTGAGGGTGTAAAGAAATATCCTCTCTGTCCACATACTGTTGTAGTTGGTGAGACTCTGGGGAAAGGATTATTGCGTTTCTAGTTGAGGCAGGGTGGTGTATTATATAGGTGGGATTATCAGTTTATCTTTATTTGGAGATTTAATATGCTTTAAAGAGATGCGTTGGAGTGTGAAGTTGACTGGGTGGATTGTGATAGTTAATCCTGATATGTGAATCTCACTGCATTAAGAAACACCAATTAGCTGGTGGGTAAATGGTGCTCCTGGGCACGTCTTGTGGATCATGAGGTGTGAGGCCGAGTCCTGTATTTGATCTCTCGTCCCTGCTCTCTTGGCTTCTTGGTTGCCTCAACTGAACAGCTTTGCGTCCTCCATGATGTTCTGCCTCGAAGCTGCAAACCTTTCACAGAATCTCCTGCATCCATGAGCTGCCATCAAACCTTCCTCCTGTAATGTGTGGGGTCTGGTATGTTGTCCAGCAATGGGAACACTGCCTAATACAGATGTATTTACCCTGAGACAGCTAAATAAACTGATGATGCTTTACGAGGGCTGTGTCCTCAGAGATCTCCTTAGAGCTGAGGCTCTTCCTGCTGATGAGACATTCACTGCAATTTATGCCGCTGAAGACAGATACAACTTAATCTCCTAAACTGTGGGGTACATTTAAATAATGCTCTCTGAACAGTGGAACTTGTTAAACAGAGCACTTCCATATCCTCTCTCCCATCCTTTGTGCTCTAATTACTACAGTTTTAGTTTATCTGAAAAAATGTCTGCATTTGACAGGAAGTGGATAGAAATAATTTCATCATATTCAGGATTGTGGACCGAAATATATGCAAGTTCTAATGTAGTACAATAAAATATATTTTAAAAATGTAATGACTTTGAACACTCACCTTTCCTTTACTTAACAAAATATCTGAATAAGTGTTGAAAAGATGTGTATTTTGGCCCCTAATTTGAGTTTTCAGTCTGTCCAGTGGTTGCTTTTAGGCCACAAAGGTGCAAGCCTGGGTACACCCCGGTGATCTAAGGACCTCCCCTTAGGCCCCACTTCCTGGGAGATGAACCACGCCCCAGTGGGACCATTGGAGACCAGTTCTCTCACATCGTGTATGTTCAAAGACAAGGGCAAGAGACCGATTTGAAGATGAGCCATGTGTTGGTATCCACTGACAAAGATTTAAAGCAGTTATTACAACTATGGTCCAGAACATAGGGAATATGTGCTCATAATGAATGAACAAGTGGAAAGTTTCAACATAAGAAATGAAAATTATTGGGCCGGAGGGTTAGCTCAGTGGTTGCGGCGCCTGCCTTGCAAGCGCAAGGTCCTGAGGTCAATCCCCGGTGACCACATACAATGCTGGGCGTGGAGACTCACGCCCACCGGCCATCAATACCACATACCACAGTGCCGGGCGTGGTGGCTCACGCTTGTAATCCCAGCACTCGGGAGGCAGGAGGACTGTTGAGTTTGCAGCTTGCCTGGGCTACACAGTGAGCTCAGGGCCAGCCTGAACTACAAAGCGAGACCCTGTCTCAAAAAAAACAAAAACAAAAACAAAAACAAAAAAAAATGAAAATTATTTTAAAATACCTAAAATTCTAAAAAATGTACATTGAAGGAAATGAAACTTTAAAAAAACAATGAATAGTTTTCATAAAAGATTACGAATCACAGAAGAAAAAAGAGTAAGCAAACTTACCTTCCTGTTTTTTCTTTAGTACATGCGATTGAACCCAGGTGACACTGAGCACACTCCTTGCCTTTTTCACTTTTATTTTCAGTCAGTGTTTCACTATGTTGCCCAAGCTGAGAGGGTTAGTATTAGAAGTGGAGCCTTCATTTACTGTGTGGACAGTCCAATGAAGACAGTGAAACGATGGAAACTCTATTGTGTAGATCTTGTTTCACCTAACTGAACATTTTTGTTATTTTTCTTTAGTGGTTTACTCCTGTTTCTACTCTGTGACATTCTATTATTTGAATATACACAATGTGTTTATTCACTCTCCTGTTCAAAGTTACCTCATTCATCTTCAAAGCTAGCTATTTGTGAATAAAAGTATTATGGACACCCCTGTAAAAGTTTTCTCATGGATGTACGGTGCCCTCTTCCTTGAGACTATACTTAAAGGTTGAATTCCTTTGTTACAGGCTACATGTTTGTTTGGTTTAAGACAAATTGCTAGGTTTTCTTTAAACCTGTGTGTAATATCTTACACAGCAACCAAGAATTAGAGGATTTCTTTTGAATCCAATGATGGATTCATTTTTATCTAAGTATATTAATTCTACACATTTCCATGGTGTATAGGACTACTTAGTATTGATCTTTATTTATACATTTCTGCATTTATAATGGTGAGATTTTTCTCATGGGGAAATTGACCATTTGAAACTTTACCTCATGGAACATCTACTAAAAGTCTTGGTCCATCTTATTTTAGTGCATATTAGTTACTAAGAAGAGGTTCAAAATGTACACTAGTTATTGTGAAATAGGAAGAAAATGTTCAGAGAAGAGGAACTGGTGAGGCAGGCAGGGGAAAGCAAAGAAGGGAAAGAAAAGAATTTATGGTGAAAAGGAAAAAATGGAAACAGAGCTGTGTACATAGCAGGGAGAGGTTCAATGAAGGGCAGGGGAATGGGAAAAATAATCAAAATACATGACGTACAAGCAAATATTCAATGATGAATGTGATCATAATGCCTACCTAAAATGCACCAGGCTCTAGTGGGAGCTTCGCGGAAAGTGTCTGCCGAGAGACGGTCATAATGACACGCAGAGACAGAGCCGCGCTGCCGACCCCCACGTC
>PVIC010034439.1:0-12184 GCA_004025085.1 Thryonomys swinderianus
TGTGGTCATTGGGTTGGATTTGTGACTAGAAATCCCAGCAGAGGGCGCCACACTCATAAGTCTAATTGCAGTAAATTGAATAGCTGTAAGCTTTCACTATCTAAAAACATAAACATGTATGTACAAGTTGCCATTTGATTTGTTTCTACTATACTTACTGTATTTATCAATTCATTAATATAAATTTTTTTGTGCTTGATGTTTTAGTTCAGTTTGGTGTTCTTTTTTGTTTTTGCTTTTAATGTCAGTGTTATTTTTATTTTTTATTTTTTGTATTTCTAGTTTGAAGTAAAGGAATATTGCCTTTTAATCCGGATTATGAAAGTTGTGTACAAGAATATTGTTCCTAAATTGTTATCATAATAATAAGTTGGAAAAAATATTTCCAATAGTCTAAACAAAGGATAGAATTACCCTTTATTTCCGAAATTTGTTTCTAGGCTAATATTATTTTTCGGTAATAGAAAAATTTTAAAATATTTTAGAGGCACAAAAACCTGATAAGTGTATATTATAAACAATATACTTGTAGGGGGGAGTGGGTAGGGATATGGGTAAAAATGAGAATTAACTTGTGGCATATACTGGTACAAATTTCCCAATGTTATATGTGATTTTGAGATGTATATAAATTGTACCCATAAAGAATTCAATTAAAAAAAAAACAATATACTTGTGGTTTAATAGAACTATTAATCTCAAGTTTAAAAATCAGGTAGTGATTATATTCATTGTATACATTCAAAGATAAAAGTATCAGCCTTACAAATTTTGTTGCCTCTTAGCCATGTAACGGAAAAATCTCCCTAATTTTTGGAGGCAAATGAAACTTTAGGTTTTAGAAACTTATTGACATATTGGAAAAATATTTTTTGTGCTTATTTTTATGTTTAGAAGTGTTTTTTTAAACATTTCACTTTCACAATGAGTTATATTTTTGAGATATCCTTTTACTGATTTAATTTTTTGAATGTTTTAGGAAGAAATTAAAATGAATTTTATGCAGAATTATTTCTGCATGACTTATTGTTTAGTATATGATCCAACCTTATTTTCATATATTTATATTTGTTGGTGTGGGAAATAGTTTTCTAAAGTCAGCTTCCCTTTTTGCTTATCTTTAACTGGGGAAGAGCATGTTTGTTTTGTTTTTGTTTTTGTTTTTGTTTTGCTTTTCCAGTCCTTAAGAGCCTACTTCTTTCTAGTTAACAAGCTGCTTTGGAGAGGATAAGCCTGCTATTGATTTATTATGCCTTGAAAGGCTGCATCTAGCTACCTAGGGAAAAGTACAGGATGACATCCTTCACCTCAAGCGAGGCGCTGGCTTCTTCACTGTTGCCTTTGACATGTTGCTCAGATACCTTGGCTAACAAGAGAGTGCTCTGGTTGTGAGCACGGCAGCAGATTTCCTGCTTCTGTTTTCTCTGTGTGTTTCCAGCCAGTCCCCCTGACCTCTAATCAGAATAGCTTCACCATGCAATGCCTCTGCTCTTTCTCCAGAGTTGTCTCTTTGCTTGAGTGAAATGAGTTTTTAAAAGCATGATTCTTCTCTAGGGTTAACGGATTCAGGTCCAATGTAACTATTTGGTATTTATATAATCTCATATATGCTTGGGGGTGCAATGGCTTTATTTGTACATATTTTAAAGCACGTCATCCTTTGATAGCATGAATAGGTGAGTATATACTTTGTATATATACATATGCTTCTGAAGGATAGGAGACCAATTGCTGTTTATATTGCTGTTACTTAGTGTGAACTAGGATTTCTGCTAATTTAGTTTAAATTTGGGGAATATATTGATAAAACCTCTTTGTCATTCTTTCAAATTTTTTCTTCTGACTGGGCTACACGAAGAACACGTTTGTAGATCCTCTCTGTTGTAGATCCTCATATAGAGCAGTGGTGATTTTTCCCCCAGTGAGTGCTAGAGCCTGCCTGAACACTTAGCACACTGCTATAGTAATTGATTCTGGGTTTTTCCTACTGGTCTGATAGAGGTACCCGTTTTGTGATATGTCCAAAATAATCTCTTGTGCCTTGTAAGCAATATTACTGAAAGATTCTTATTAAAAAGAACATTTTCATTTTTTAACATTCAAGAAAGCAAAGGATAAAATCTATTGTGTTATTTGGTTAAAATTCTCAGTTTTCCAAACTTTTTAAAAATTTTATTGTTATTGTGTTATTTAGTTGAGTCTATAGTATTAGTGGAACTATTAAAGCTTCAAGAGTGCCAGCTGAGATTTAAAAATGTTTTCTTCATATAAATATTTAGTTATGTTTATATTTAATTATGTAAAGCATATGTGTATGTGGTGTTGTGCCTATGATACCTACATATTACATGTCTGTACATATAATTTACATACATATATACTTTATATCATGTGCACACATGTATACTTTTTTTTTTTTTTTTTTTTTTTTTTTTTTGAGACAGGGTCTTGCGTTGTAAAGTTCAGGCTGGCCCTGAGCTCACTATGGTGCCCAGGCAAGCCGCCGCGAACTCAGCAATCCTCCTATCTCTGCCTCCCAAGTGCTGGGATTACAGGCGTGAGCCACCACGCCCGGCATTGTGGTATGTGGTGTTGATTGTTGGTGGGCGTGTCTCCATGCCCAGCATTATATGTGGTTGCCGGGGATCGAACTCAGGTCCTTGCGTTTGCGAGGCAGGCGCCGGAACCACTGAGCTAACCCTCCGGCCCCACATGTACACATTTTAATAAAATAGTTTATTTAAAAATGAGAACATTAGGAGAGTTTTTTCTTTTTTTTGAGCCAGAATCTTGCTTTGTAGTTCAGGATGGCCCTGAGCTCACTGTGTAGCTCAGGCAAGCCTTGAACTCACAGTAGTTCTCCTGCTTCTGCCTCCTGAGTGCTGGGATTACAGATGTGAGCCACCACACCCAGCATAAAATTTGTTTTATGTGTCATTCATTGCTCTCTTTTTAAATAAGTATCATGTAAAGCTCATGAATCATAAAATCAGGCTTTAGCATGATCATCAGCAGTTCTTTGAATAAGTCTAAACTCTATGTAAAATTAAATAAGAATCAATAACTACTTTTAATATAATGAATATAAAATTAGATGATGTGAAAAAAGTTAACTCCATAATATTTGTATTAGTTTTTATTGGTATTATTTGCTTTATTCTTGAGCTTTTTTAGTATCTTTGATTCTGGAAAATAACAAAATAGGAATTACTTGGTGTGTACTATGCTGTCTTAATATTTTACATTAATTTGTTATGTCAAAACACAGTGAAAAGATATTCAACTAAAACAATGTGCATTAGTGTATAAGTAAATATATAAATCAGTGTTTTGGTATAGTGTTTACAAAGACTTGAAAATATATGCTTTATCATATGATCAAGATGTAATTTCAGTGAGAAAAAAGGATGGAGTTTTTTTTTAATGCAGAGTGTACCCAAAGCACTAATGAGGAATTTTTTAGAAAGCTTGCTCATCTCTTTATACTGTTTATCAAAATAACTTAAGAGCAATTAAATATTTAATTAAAAATCATAACATCCATAGATATGTCAGGTGAATACCTTTATTACATTGAAATGAGGAAGCCCTTCTAAGTATGACACCAAACCCCATGAATTTAACAGACGACTAAAGATTTAAAGACACTTTATTAAAAAAGGAGCATCAAAAAAGTTGAATACAAATGATAAAGTGGTAATTATTATTTATGACATACACTCAGTCAAAGATTGATTCTCTTTCTTTTGTAAAGAAGTTTCACAAATCAGGAACAAAAAGACAGACAAACTGCAAGTCTCTAGGAAGAGGACTAAATAGCCAAAAATTAGGAATAGGTAGTTCACAAAAGAAATGCTAATGTTCTATAAAGATATCAAAAGATGATTTTCCTAATCGTCAAAGAAAATAATTAAAACAGTGAGGTTTAATTTTTGTTTACTGCATTGATGAAAGAAGTGATAATCATGAGGAATGAGCATTCTTTTTTTTTTTTTTTGCTTTTTGAGACAGGGTCTCGCATTGTAGTTCAGGCTGGCCCTGAGCTCGCTATGGTGCCCAGGCAAGCCGCCGCGAACCCAGCAATCCTCCTGTCTCTGCCTCCCGAGTGCTGGGATTACAGGCGTGAGCCACCACGCCCGGCATTGTGGTATGTGGCTGATTGTTGTTGGGTGTGTCTCCACGCCCAGCATTATATGTGGTTACCGGGGATCAAACTCAGGACCTTGCACTTGCGAGGCAGGCGCCGGAACCACTGAGCTAACCCTCCGGCCCAGGAATGGGCATTGTTATGTACTCTTTTTAAATATACTTTTTAAATATACTTTTGCAGAACCAGTCTGGCAGTATCTTTCATAATTTTAATATATTTTCATAATATTTATTGTAATAATTATCTTTCTAAAAATAATGAAACTATTATATACAGTTTTATGTTTGGGTCAGGGAGTTAGCTCAGTGGTCCTGGTTGCACTTGCCTTGCAAGTGCAAGGTTATGGGTTGAATCCCTGGTACAAAGCTTTATATGTAAAGGGATACACTGGAGCACAATGAATTACTGGAAAAATGTAAATATTCAGTTTTATTTGACTGGCTAATTATATACAGTACATGTAATGGAATACTGTATAGCTGTTAAAGATCTATAAACCATATTAGATTAAAGAAGTCAGACTGGGGATGTAGATCAGTGGTGCCATGCCTGCCTGGCAAATGCAAGGTCCTGAGTTTGTTGCCTGGTACCAGAAAAAAAAATCAGTACAGTAAATGTAATCTTATTTCTGTAAAATATGTAACCCATTAGGGATGTAGATAGCTATGATTATGCATAGAACTGTGTTATAATACTCAATGTTTTCTTAAGGTGATGCATGATTGCATTTTTTTCTTTATACTTTTTAGGATTGTTTGAATTTTTGTGGCATGTATACTTTTATAACTTGAAAAAACAATGATGCTTTCATTTTTTTTTTTTGATGCTTTCATTTTGAAAAAATACTCTTTAACTTTCAAATTATTAATGTTTTGCTGAAACCTCATAAAATCTGAAATGGCTTATGATATACTGTGAAATAAAGTAGTAACAAAATTATTTTACCCATCATAAGGGAGAAGATATTTCAATTTTTAAATAGTATTTTCTCTGAGTGCTCTTAGCATGTTAGGTGTTAATGTATTAGTCTCCCAGAACTTTTAAGAAGCCAGAGACAAAATCATTTTAGCCTTATATTAAGTCGAGGGATTACAGAGAGGCTGAAGTCAGTCCATGGCAAAATGATGAGCTTTGGCCCAAGTTTATAAGTTAGAAGATAACTGTATACAGCTGTCAGTGCATGCTGTGGTCAGGATGTATGAGTAGTCAGCAGCCCTAACATTAGAGGAGATAACAAGCCATCGCGGAGCTGGTGGTTTGCAGCCCTGGCACCATGTTTGGCTCTTGGCCTTCTTTAGAATCACAGCCTTTGATTCCTAGTCTATATAAGAGAAGATTAGGTTAGCTTAGGTTGGTAGACAGTATTTTCCTTTGCCATATTTCACTGACTTCCTAGGTTCATAGGTTCAAAGTTGTCAGGGCACTCCTTCTGTTTTACCCAGTGTTGGGTTAGCATCCCTTTCAGTCAAGCAACAAGTCCTTTGTAGTTGTTATTTCTTTTTTTTTGAGACAGGGTCTCGCTTTGTAGTTCAGGTTAGCCCTGAACTCATTATGTAGGCCAAGCAAGCCTGGAACTCGGCAATCCTACCTCTGCCCCCTGAGTGCTGGGTTTACAGGTGTGAGCCACCATGCCTGGCACTGTGGTATGTGGTTACTGGGGAATCATACTTAGGACCTTGCACCTGCCAGGAAGGCGCTGGAACCACTGAGCTAAATCCTTGGCCCCATGTATTTGTTATTTCTGTTCACCAGGGAAGAGCCGTTTAGGAAATGCCTCTTTGTAATGCTTTTTAAAAACATTTTAACTTGAAGTAAGAAATCAGGGAGTTAGAAGGTTCTCTTTGATAATAGAAGGTGGGGCTACTGTGAAATATCCTGAAATAAACCTTATAATCCTTTCTAGATTCACATGTTTTAATCAGAGCAAATGTAAGTTTGCCTGTCCTTGTCAAAAACCTACTAGCTTCTTCCTCCTTTAAATGACTAAAGGGAGGTTCCCAGTTTAGGTGCCTGGTTATTTTAGCAAAGGATATGCAGAACAAGTCCTTTTCTTTTTTCTGAGCAAATACTGTTAGAACTCTTTCCTGTATCTTTTAAATAGCTACTGTTACCCTTCATCCCTTACAGTATTTGTCAGGAACTTTGTAAATATTTTCACATTGAATTCTTAATTTTACATAGGGCAAGCAAACTGATACAACAGGATAATTTGCTAAAAGGTTTGCTAAGTGATCACAGAGGAATTTAGAATTATTCTACTATATTTCTTTCTCTTTTTTTTTTTTGGTGTGCATGAGAAATTGTTGTTATTTATTTTTTATTTTCTTATTGGTACATTATACACATCACAGTTACACTCCACATTGAGAATTTGTACCAGAATATGACACAATTTAATTCTCATTTTTCCCCCACCCCTACTTACCCTGTGTCCCCCCCCACCCCTATATATACAAGCATTGTTTCCTTTCTTTGGAACATTTTTTTCTTTCTTTATTATTTACCCCTAAGCCCCATTACCCTTTGAATATTGACTATTTCACGAAATCATGCAATCTAGAACACATTTATAACTTCAGTTTCTCATATCAGAGAATAATCTACTATATTTCTTGAAGGTTATGTTTCCCTAAAATGGTAAGAAATTAATTTGAAAAGTTCATGATGAGAATTGAAAACTAAAAGTGGTAACTTGGAGGGCTAGAAAATAACTTTGGCAAGTGGAAAAGAATTCTGTGCAGTGGATTGTGTCTCACAGGAGACTGATTAAAGGTCACTGGAAATGGGCTCTCTAGGGTTTCTGAAAGGTAGTTGACAATCTAATGGAGTGGGGATTTGGGGAGTGAGGACAGTGGAGAAAGAATGCATTTTCTTTTAAATCAGATATAGGTTTTAAAAGTAGAAGTGCTGCTTTTTGCAACAATAATACAATAGTAATAATGATTTGTGTCTTTGCATGGCCTTTTGTTTAAGGTGCTTCATAGGCTCGTGGCTGTGGCTGTATTTTAAGATCTCTTACATACACATAAGCCATACAGAGAGCTTAATACAAGGATTTTCTTGTCTTTAGCAAGATCTTTGTTTTGATTGTGGGCAGCGCGAATATTTGGGCATTTGTATGGGCTGCGTGTATTGTAGTGTCCTTATGAATGCTTAATGTGAACAAAGTATTTGGTGATTGAATGAGTTGTGTTTTTGTTAACGCGCCTCATCTTTTTTTATATTCTTCCTTTTCATCATTCACCCTTTGCTCCCAGCTCTGAATCTGAATATTTGTGTTGTGTCCTGGGGAGGTAGGAAGGAATGAGGAAAAGTTCCAAATTATTCTGTGTGTGTGAGTCTGAAACGTGGATGAATTATGTATATTGTATATGCTCTACATGCACACAATCTGCTCACTTTAGAATGCTGAATTGGGTGAAATCTTGGCTGCAGGTAGTAAATTCATGATTTGTCTGAAGGCTTTGCCCTTCTAGCTTGTTGAAAGCCAGGATTCTATATCATTGCTACTTCCTGGAAGTCTTTGACAATTGATATAATTTGATTAAAAGGTGTGGTGGAACTCAGACTTACAACTAAAACACATATAAAGTATCATATTTAGTTGTGTGATAAGAGGGAAAAGCCAATAATATTTTGATTCATCATGCACTTATTTGAATAAATTGTGCACTTAATCAGAACTTAGTGGGGATTGTTTGGGTTGCCATTGTATACTATTGAGAAACGGTTTATATCCATGAAAACCGTAAGTTCTCAGCTCTTCCACTTTAAAAAAGAAAGTGTTGGGCCGGAGATTTAGCTCAGTGGTTCTGGCGCCTGACTAGCAAGTGCGAGGTCCCTGGTTCGATTCCTGGTAGCCACATACAACAATGCCATGAGCAATCAGTACTGCATACCACAAAGCCGGGCATGGTGGCTCATGCCTACAATCCCAGCACTCAGGAGGCAGAGACGGGAGGATTGTTGAGTTCGAGGCTTGTCTGGGCTACATAGTGAGCTCAGGGCCAGCCTGAACTACAAAGTGAGACCCTGTCTCAAAAAAAATAAATAAATTTAAAAAAAAAAAGAAAGAAAGAAAGAAAGAGTTTTTGGGCCAGAGATTTAGCTCAGTGGTTCCAGTGCCTGCCTCACAAGGGCAAGGGCCTGAGTTCGATAGGTAACCACATACAATGCTGGGTGTGGTGACTCACGCCCAGCCCACCAGCAATCAGTACCACATACCACAGTCCCGGGTGTGGTGGCTCACACTTGTAATCCCAGCATTTGGGAGGCAGAGACAGGAGAATTGCTGAGTTCCAGGCTTGCCTGGGCTACATAGTGAGCTCAGGACCAGCCTGAACTACAAAGCGAGACCCTGTCTCAAAAAAAAAAATAAAAAAAGTTTTCTTTAGAAAAGAAATTAGGATAACAAATGGGTAAGAGGAGGAAGAGTTTGATTCATATTGTTCATTTTGGTCTTTTTTGACTCCTATAGATGTGTAGTTTATACAGTTTAGCAGTCAATAATGTACCATCTACTTTAACTATTTGTGTATCTTTTTCTCCTACAATAAAATTTAATCCCTTGATTGCCATGACCATGTTTTAGAATTCTACAGTATTTATAAAACCTGTGGTATAGTCTCAAAGGCTAATAAAAGTCCAATCAGTAAAAAATATGCCCGAGTAACTTTATCTCTTTTGATTACGTAACACAAAGATGACACACACTCTTTCTCAATTTGGTTACCATCTCCCTTCTCCCATCTACTCTTCCCTTATATACAGTGGAATCACCCAAAAAGCCTCAGGAAGCAATTCTAATTCTACTATTCATCATAAGACAGCTCTTCTCTGCCTTTTTAACCCTTGGCCCCTAATTCTCTATGATAGAAATGAGGAACAGGCCTGTCAAGGCAGCTCTTCCCTAGATGATTCGAACCTGGACAGGCAGAGCGGAGAGAGAGGGGAGAGACTAAAGCTGACCAGGTTCTTCTAGTTAGAATGACTGTGCAGCATTGTTTGCTTAGCATAGTCTCACTTGTTGGCATAATAATTAACAATGCCTTCTTTCTCAAAAGTGTCCTAGTTCAGATGATTCACACGTGGGAGTTTGGAAGACAAGGGGAGGAATATTAGAAGCTTACATTAATCACTCCTATTGAGATGCGTCTCTCTACCTCACCACATTTCCTTGTACAAGCCTGGCTCGAATATTACTTAGTATGTGTATAGAGATTCATTTGAATCCCTAGTCACACTCAAACAAATCCACTCATCCTGCGCAGAGTATCTATAGATGGTATGTTATTCTACATAAGGGGAGGGAAATGTAGGTCTTGGGTTTACAGGGTCTGTGCCACAGGCCCCTAACAGAAACTAAGCTTTGGACACATAAATGTTTGGTGTATCTAATACAATAATTGAGAAAAAAATTATTGCTGAGATTTTAAAGTAAGGAAAACTCATGTGAAAACTGCTTATCCAGTTTCTCTGAGTCTGAGCACACATGATAATCACTCTCTGGAGGGGGCTGTTCTTTATTGTATTTTGACTGTCACTATCCCACTCATGAACATCTGAATTTGTGCAGCCTCTGTTATATACTATCTATTTGGAAATAGTTGCACATAGGCCCTTCACTCTGATCTACATCCCCTCCTTTTTTTTTTTTTTGCTTTTTGAGACAGGGTCTCGCTTAGTAGTTCAGGCTGGCCCTGAGCTCACTGTGGTGCCCAGGCAAGCCGCCGTGAACTCAGCAATCCTCCTGTCTCTGCCTCCCGAGTGCTGGGATTACAGGCGTGAGCCGCCACATCCGGCATTGTGGTATGCGGTGTTGATTGTTGGTGGGCGTTGTCTCCACGCCCAGCATTATATGTGGTTACCGGGGATTGAACTCAGGATCTTGTGCTTGCGAGGCAGGCACCGGAACCACTGAGCTAACCCTCCGGCCCCATCCCCTCCTTTTTAAATTTTGACATGGTATGGGAGGGGCTGCTAAGTTACTGTATTGCCTCAGTTGGGCTCTCACAAGTTATGATTGTGATCCTCCTGCCTCAGCCTACCAGAGTGCTGGGATTTTAGTTATGCATCACCCATAGGTATGCTTATGGTATGCCTAGCTTGGAAGTGTTTAAGACATCTTTTTGTACATATTTTCAGATTATTGTCTACCAGTTCTCATTAGTCATTTTGTTTATTAAGGCTAATTAAATACTATATAACTTCTTTTAGTGAGAAGTCTTTCTTCATGGTACAGATTAATCTTTGGGAAATTTTCCTACTGTCTGTATATAGCAGTAATTGTTAGAAACAATATCCTTTTTAATAAAAACTAAGGAAATAGTATTTTAAATATTTTTCCATAGCCAGTATATTTAAGAAAGCATATTTTTGAAGTTTAATTAGAATTGAAATTATAATTCTTTTTTTGAGACAGGGTCTCGCTTTGTAGTTCAGACTGGCTCTGAGCTTACTATGTAGCCCAGGCAAGCCTGAAACTCAGCAATCCCCCTGCCTCTGCCTCCTGAGTGCTGGGATTACAGGTGTGACCCATCACACCTGGCACTGTGGTATGTGGTACTGATTGCTGGTGGGCATAAGTCACCATGCCTGGTATTGTATGTTACTGCGGGTGGAACTAGGGACCCTGCGTTTACTAGGCAGGTGCTGGAACCACTGAACTAAACCTCTGGCCCTATAAAATGTATTTTTAAAGTAAAAAACTAATATAGAACTCTAGAAGAAGTTAAAAATATTTGGCAGTATATGTGTGTGCATGTATCCAAATGTGTGTTTGTGTGTATATATTAACTTGTACATTTTATGTATAATTTGTAAGATATTTAGGTAACTTGATCTTCATTTGCTTCTTATTTATAGATTGGAAAGGAAAGAGCAATCTCAACAAGTGTTTATTAAGTACCTATTATGTGCTGTCCTGCATTTTCAATGCTCAAATGATTTCACAACTTTGAACTACTACAAAGGAATAAAACATTATTTCTACACATGTTGAAGAAACTACTGTATTAAAATCGGGATAAATAATTCAGTGTCTGATGCATTCAGGTACTTGGATGATTTCTGTGACTTGGATCCGAACTATAACCAGCACAATTTTTGTAAAATAATTTAATGTAACTAATTGTTTCACCCATGAATTCACCCTGGTAACAAATTTTAAGATATTGCCAAAAAATGGCTTGGTTAGTTTAATGACATTAAATGAAAATTTTAATGTCATAAATATTCTGTCTTAGAACATAATTTTAGGGCAGGCATGG
The DNA here is from genome assembly GCA_004025085.1 of Thryonomys swinderianus. Lineage (NCBI taxonomy): Eukaryota > Metazoa > Chordata > Mammalia > Rodentia > Thryonomyidae > Thryonomys > Thryonomys swinderianus. The sequence goes on from PVIC010034439.1 coordinate 11,419, forward strand.
TGGTGCGTGCCTGTAATCCTAGTGACGCTGGAGAGTTAAGGCCTAACTCCCCACCTGAAATGCGAGTTCATGTTCTCTAAAAATCGAAGAATGAATTTTAGGAATGACGGAGGTTTGAGTAGGAAAATTTTATTGAGAGAGAAAGCTTCTGCTTTAAGAGAGATAGAAGGGAGGCCCGGAAAGTGGGTAACCCCCCTACCTCACTTTTTAGAGGGCTTTTATAGAGCAAAGCCATGAGGTGAGGTGGGTCTGAAATAGGGGCTACCAATAAGATTCAAAAAAGTGGACAGGTTACAATTAACCAAAGAGTACAGTGGGGAATTAACAATCAGACAGGAATTTTGACTTTGACTCTTTTCCGGGGAGGTGGGTTAAAGTCTCAGCCCTCCACCCCAGGAGATTGGCGCCTTCTTTAGAATATCTGATGGCTGCTTGTTTGGAATTTCAATGAGGTATTTATCTAACATGGGTGGGGTAGCTTTTGTATGGCAGCAGTAACCTCCAAGTTGATTGTTTTTCTTCTCTTTCAAGGGCCAGTCCTATCTATCTGCCTACATATGTCTAGCTGGCTTTTCTACCTATAATACTAGCACTCGGGAGCCAAAGGCAGGGGGATCACCACAAATCTGAGGCTGTCCTGGGCTACATAGTGAGTTTGGGGTCAGCCTGAACTACAAAGCGAGACCCTATCTCAAAAAAAACAAAAAAGTTTTATAGTACTGTATTCATTATACCTTCTAGGGTTAGATTTGAGACGTCTAATCCT
>PVIC010034440.1:0-19458 GCA_004025085.1 Thryonomys swinderianus
ACAGAAAGAAAATAAAAGAGCGTGTATAAAGGGTGGAGGAGGGGGAGTGGGTAGGGATATGGGTAAAAATGAGAATTAACTTGTGGCATATACTGGTACAAATTTCCCAATGTTATATGTGATTTTGAGATGTATATAAATTGTACCAATAAAGAATTCAATTAAAAATGCAGCAGAGAGCCCTGGCGTTCTACCCCACGTGCTTCCAAATACTTGGCAGTACAGTCGTCGTCACGAGCGTCTCCTTGATCTGAGACTCGCCGCAGGGCACGGGAATCACCACTACTGCCACTTCACTGGCACATCCTTTGCTCTCCACATGGTCACACACCTTCTTTGGGAAAATTACCAGCTGATACTGAAACTACAACAAATGCCCAGCATGTTACAAAAAATTTAAAATGCCAGTAAGTTGAGGCTGGATGAATAAAGCCAGGGTGAGAGCACGGGCTTTGGCAGTGATCCCTGATCTGACTGAACTTTTACCCTAGATAGTAGCTCAACCCAACAAAAATCTCCCAGCCATCGGCTTCCTGTTCTTTTTGTCCAAATCCAAGTGTGATTACCTTTATACTTATCGTCTCCATTCTGTACATTTATAGTCATAAGAATGAGAGAAATGAAATGATTAGGTTTCTCCATTTTGTTTTTCTTTTCTTCAGCTGTGGACACCAACTTTTAAGATCTGTAAACTTCAGATACGAGCTTTAAGTGGAAAATACGTGAATCAAATCTTTACTTTCATTCTCTCTGAAGTGGGTTCATAGCAGTTAGCTAATGTCAATCCCTAAGTGTATGTTTGCAATGAAAATATTTGGGATAATCATTTAACTATAATGTGAATGAGTAATATGGCTTATTACATATTTGTCAAAACAAAATACCTAGTATCTAGTAACTTTTAATTTAAAAGATATTATGCCAAATATTGACTTCAGTCTTTTTGTTTCAGTGGTTAGTTTGTTTGTTTGTTCTTCTGAACTGGTAGAATTTATTCTTTGGCAAATAAATGCTCGCATCTGCCACCTAGTAGTAATCTTCTTAAGGTACAAACCCATGAGTTATTGGGTTGGTGTTTCTCTTTACAAAATAACCTATGAGAGCTCCTGCCAATCTGGCCCATTTCCAGGGATCTTAAGTTTAAAGGGAAGTGAATAATAAATGGTCATCACACAACACTGATATTTATGATGTAATTTGTGCATTGGTTATAAACTTTTATCCGTGAGCCACTTGAAGTTCCAGAGTCACACGGTTGGATAAGCAGTAAAGAATAATTTGACGAGTTCCGGTGTAAAACTCAACACAGGAGCAAATGGAAAATATCAAATAGGAGGAATAAATTGGGTGGACAAGTGACTGGATATGCAGGGCCGGAGAATGAAGGATGAATAAAAGTACGGACCACAGATGCAGAAGGTTAAGTCAGCATGTTGATCACGCAGGACGTGGGGCTGAAACGGGAAGGAGTTTTGCCTAAGGCGTCACTTGCTTCTGTCAGGAGACAGTAAAGGGCGGGTGGAGAGCAGCACCCTCCGGAAACCTCCCTCAGGGGACTATGTTTCCATTTACAAGAACAACAGCCCGCTTGAAGATGCAAGAATTGGTTCATTGCAGACAATAAAGTGAGACCAGAATGCGGTGCCTCCCGGACACAGTGCCGTTGACTCCCACTGGTACTTTATCTGCCAGATGCTGGCGTTGGCAGAGAGCGGGTTCTCAATTAGGCAAATCCATCCGCTCTTAGCGCTGGTGCTGCTGAAGCACTGGCTTGGCAGAAACTCTCGCAATAACTTCCTAACAAGTCCCACCGCTGCTTATCTCGCCCCTTTCTGGTCTGTATGCCACATGTCAGCCCAAGAGATCCCTCCGGTGTGTTAAGTTAGGTTACATCACTCTCTGCTCAGTGCCTTCGAGTCGTTCCCACTCGGTCAAAGCCAAGCTTCTCACAGCTTGCGAAGTCTCACTCTCTGTCTCCAAACCTTCGCGTTCCGGTGTGGACTCCGGTTCCCATTCTCTGAACCGATTCCGAGCAAACGGGCCTTTTTTCTGCCTCCTAAAGATTCTATGTCTCATCCTTCTCAGGGACGTTTTTAGGGCATGTCCCCTAAAACGGCAACGCTCCTGGGCATTACATATCTATCCTTCACACCACTGTCAGGCAGGGCTATGTGTACATGCATCTATCTGTATTCATTTCTAAAATCTACCTTTGCCACAAACACAGACTTTCTCTCATTTATTGATTTACTCAGATATCTTCAAAGCACAAAGTATGTTTTCTATACATGTTTTGAAATATATGCTTGCAGAAAAGCATTTCGAAAGAAATGCTTACAGAACTAATCCCTCCTTTCCAAATCTGGAGATGCCAACCATTGTCACTTTATTTCTGTAAGGAAACGTATGTTTGTATGTAAACTTCATTTACTCAGGAAGCCAGGAGAGAAAATATAACAAAAATGGCTGAAGAAGTGTAGTAATAAGAAAAGAAGAAAAGAGAAATAATAATCTGAGAAATAGAAAATCTTTTGAAGGAAAAAAATTATACAAAATTAATAAAAAGGAAACCCCAAAGAATATCTATGAAAGAGCAACTGATTTAAAAATTATAATGTTTATGTAAAGTTTAAGAGAAGAATACTAAATGTTATAGAGCGGAAAGCATTAAATTCAAATTCTTAATGACAGAAAGGTAAGAAACCAAGTCAGTGAACATAATAGAGGTCAAGCTCATTATTTTGAAAGTAGCACTTAGCATTGGATTTCAAATACAAATGGTGGAATCAATAACACAAGTATTTAATGAAAGGAATATTTTCTTTGTAGGAGTTTAATGAAGAAGACATCATCAATTTAGTAATGGCCACTGTAACTTTTATATGAAATATTGAGTCATGGTGTTGATCATCAAGCCTTAGAGAAGAGAAAATCAACTGGGTACTCTGAAGAAAGAATGAATCAGCTCACAGTGCAGACTAGCAGTTTAAAGGGACACAGGGATGTGACCACAGCTCAGCTGTGTGTGGTCACATCCAATCTGCATTTTCCAATCTACATAACATTATTTATCATATTTATTTGGAATGTCTCTTTAATTCAATAGGTTTCCTTTTTCAAATCATTTCTCAACTTTTTTTTAATGATGTGTCATTAATTTGGTGAACTCTTTTTTTTCCCTGTTGAAATTACTACAAAGAGCATGTAACAAGCATTCTTTTTTTTTTTAAATTGAAGTCTTTATTGGTACATTTTATAATCAGTTCACAATGAGACTCAACACTGGGGGATTCGTACCAATATGTGACAGAAGTTAATTCTTAAGACAACATAGGCCACAATTAATTTAACTTCATTGCCACATCTATACCAAAATAAACTTAATAAAATCTCAGAGAGAAATTTCAAAACTCCTAACTGAGCTGTCATAATTCTGAAAGCAGGAACTGGCTTCATTTACTATCTTCATTTTACAATATTTCACTATCCAATTGCATTTTCAATCAGTCTATCTCCTATCTCTTAGATGTACTTAGACCCTTATCAGTTTCATTTGCTGCTTCAGTGAAAACCAAATTTAAAAAGTGTGTGGTTGGTGTGAAGATATTCTGTCAATTTTAAGATATTTTTGGATTACAAGTTTCTGTTGCTATGCCTTCAAAATATTAATTATCAAATATATCTGTTGTTTTATCAAGTTCTCTAGCAGCGTATAGTAAAATCGTATACTTCATTGAGTGAGAAAAACCTCTGTAATATAGATAATGTTCCATCCCGGGCAGATCTTCTCAAATGTTCAGAAGTCATTGGCTTCTCTTGGTTTTCTTCTATACCTTTTGTCTCTACTTTGAGTTTTATCCTTCGCAAGTCCCACATTTCCTAAATACTTCCATTTGTAGAGATGCAGGACACTTGCCAAGGAGAATCACCTTTCCCACATCAGTATCCTTCACTTTCCCTCAAAATTCCTCTCCAACCATTAACAGCTTGTGCTTTGCATGTGTTTCCCGGAAACAGAGTCTGAGACAAGAATTACAGAAAATTGGTTCACTAAGGATGTCTCTCAGGATGGACCCACAAGGCCACAGAATCAGGGTAGTGAAGGAGCAGGAGCCCTGTGAATTAAAGTTCCAGGGTAGATCTGAATCCAGGGGAGACCGCAGGAGTTCAGTGGCACTTCCCAGAATTCTACCCTGGAGAGAAGGAACATATTGCAAGCCCATAGGGGAAGAGGAGAGTTTCAGCACAGCAGAGACAAAGAGCGCTGAACGCTATGACCTCTGCAGTCCCAGGAATGAGGTGTAAATTCTAAATTCCAGTTACATTGACTCGATATTATTTTAAAAGTGATATAAAAGTAGCTCCCAACTCAACAGAAATGTTACGGGGATTAAGTAAAGCAGTAAATATAAATCATTGTGAACAATTCTGTCTTAAAACTTGATCAAATTTTATGAATTATTAACTCTATATTTATTAACTGTTAGGTGTCCCAAAATACAGGATCTGTTTTTAAGAAACCCACAAGAATTAGCAGTAAATCCAGGACTGTGAATCCAGTGTTTAGTCAGCAGGATCCTGGAGCAGGAGGTGTGGCTTGTCTTAGGGCATCCCCTCTGGTGACATCCTCGAGAATGATCTGTGGACACTGTGTGGTCTTGGGAATAGCATTCACTGGGCTGAAGATAAGTAAAAATGCAATATCCAACCATTGCTGCGGAACATTACAGGATCCTATTTGCCGGGGGGACACTGGACAGGAACAAAGTGCTTCCTGAGAATGGGGAGGTTCAATCCCATCATTTTTTGAATCGAGAAGGAGCCTGATGCCAAGAAGAAGATGAATATCTAACTGTAAGCAAAATATTCAGCAATATTAGAGAAACAATGAAGGGCCATCTGATGATGTACACTGTGAACTCTTAATCTTCACAACTACCCTGTACACAGTGTATATCCTCAGGTTGGAGATGAAAAGCCAAGTGTGTTGTTTAAATGATACGCTCCGGTTAGCATATCTCCTAAGTGTCATAGTCAACACCGAATCCCAGGTCAGTCTGAAGCCAGTTTTAACTTGAACTTCAGTGTTCAAAATTTCAGCTTCCTCATCATTGGGCATTTATTCACTAAAGCTCATGAACACATGACCTGCCGATGGAATATATTGTTTGAAGACCTTCAACTCCCCCCAGTTAAAATATACTGATATATTGCATATTAGTGCAAATCCATGCTCAGAGGAAAATCGGTCAAACATTTTGTTCCATCTGTGCCACCGCTCATCACCCAGTAGAGGAGCTGAGGTGAGCTTCCTGTTGGTAAAAGTCTGATACTCACGGGTTCCACAAAAGAAAAAACAAAAAAGAAAAATTGCAGCATTAGACTCAAGCAGAAAAAAAAACAAAGAAGTGTGTAGCCATAACTTTTTGCATCATTGGCCATTATAAATGTGTACTCAAGCATGAGACCATTTCCATCCACCAACTGCATTAATGTCAATTTAGGAAAAGAATCAGAGTAATTGGTTCAACCTGGTTTTAGTCACTCGTTTATGTAAGAATAAAATACTGACAGATATGTTGGCTAGTTTAATGAAAATGAACCTAATTCATAATCAGATAAAAACACAGTACATCCAAGGACATTCTGGTATTGAACTTTTCCCTTGCCCTGTTTAAGAGACTGAAATGACTAAGTGTTATCTTATTCAACTTTTTAAAATAAAAGATGTTTTACTTAATGGGAAATCTGCATTGTATTGTAAAGCTGGAACTCAAGATTTTGGCTTGGTCATTTTAAGTGGAAACAGATTTGTTTTGGGATGATATTTTATTTAACATAAAGCCACAGATTGTACTAAATTTTGGTCCCAGAATGAATACCTGGAATAATACAAACACATGGAAATACTGTGAAAAAGCTGGTCATGTAGTGCAGGCCATATAATTCAAACTGAAGAAGGTGGCATTTCCCTGATTGTATGAAATATCCAAAGAGGGTATGCCAAGCAAGAAAAGCTTTCTCCAGATAAGTTAGAATAATTGAAAAAATACAATTCTAGAATAATTTGAAAAATTATGATTTTAGAGAACAGGTTCTGGTGGGACTTAAAACTACACAGGTTTTTAAAATAAATACATGATGTAGAGGTAAGTAGAAAGACAAATTCAAATCACTTTAAGTGAACTTTTAATTAAATGTAAGAAAGTATGAAATTAAATGTAAAATTAAAAAATTAAATGTAAAAGTAAATGTAAAAAAGTTAAATGTCAAAGTAAGAAAACTACAAAAAAACTGAGAATGCAGCCTTGGGCCTTAGACATATTAGACAAGAATCCAGCTAACTCTTACTTTTCAACTTGAATGTGTATTTGACCATTACCTAAGGATGATTAAAATTTCCTTTGGATAATTTTTAGATCTTAAATAGCATACTGAAGTGTTTTTATGTGCCTGCACATAGAGAACATACTTTTCAATAGGGTATCTGACATAAAGATGTATGGAGATAGAAAGAATCTAGAACTACAGTGGGACTTCAGTTCACCAACTTCATTCATTCCAGGATTCTGGAAAATATGGTCAGATTCATGTTCATTTGATAAAGATGGCTGCAATCACGTTGATCACCTGGTGTATGATCTGCAAACAACAACAAAGTTTTGCCAAATGCCTCTGTTTGCAAATAAAATTGCTCTCAGAAGCATTTGTGAACCAAAGGACCACAGTATACTGCACACATAGTTAGTACAGCACCCTCGTCTCACTTGTAAAACTGTTATTAATAGTTACTGATAACACTGGCAAACTAACTGAAGTGTCTACTGGTGATGTTATCGAAGCTGGCATGATTCCAACATATGTAGACAACCTCAAAGTAGGCATGTCTATGAGGGGTTAGAGAGAATCTGTTCTCATTAAGAAAAACATTTAAAGATAAAATACATCCCACAATTATTTTGTGACCCTGAAATGCCAGACACATCAATGTTTAGTTTTATTAAATTTGTTTTCAAGTTTTTCATGGTCAGTAATATGAATTTACTGATCAAATACACAGAAAAGGGAATAACTTGATCATTAGACTTAAAAACTGAATTGAACAGTATTATTACTTATAAAATTATCCGTTTCCTGAAATCATTCAGGCCTCTGAGCTTTATAAATTTTATTTATAAAATCAATTTAACAATAACCTGCAACCTTCAGACCAACTAAACTTTACTTATAAAATAACTTAGGTAAGATTGTATTTCAGAAAATAAAGAGTATTGCCAGACTAAACCTATTTTAAAAGACACTAATTATAATAGGATGACATCAATCTTTACGGAGTAGTAATCAAACTATTTGGGCTGACCATGAAGATGATTATTTTTACTCAACCAATCAAAGTTCTAGAAATACTGTACTGGGCAACTATTTATATACCTTAGACTACTATTATTATAATTTTTGTTTTAGTTTTTGAAACCGAGTATTGCTATGTGTTTCATACTGGCCTTGACTTCATCATGTGGCCCAGGCAGGCCTGTGATGATCCTCCTGCTTTAGCCTCCTAAGTACTAGGATTGCAGATATGTGCCAGCATACCTGGCTTGCATTAAATAGATTCTTGCACAACTCTTCAATCTTACATAAATTTTTTATTTTATTTAACTAATAATGAATGTTGGAAATTTTCCATTTTTTTTTTTAGTTAAGAAATGTGAGATGTTTCAGGATTCCTTTTTTGAAAACAGAGAAAACTTCTATTTTGAAAAAAAAGTACCATGTTACATAAATTTATATAATTGCAAATTTAAGAAACAGAAAAGATTTCTTTCCAAGGTGCATCAAAGAATGAAACACAAGTGCAAGTGGAAAATATTTTTAAATTAATGAAAATGTAAATAGTGTTAACAAATTTTCTCATGCATTTAAAACACTGAACTTTGTGATTGAAAAGATCAGTATTAAAAAAAATCACAAACCAATGAACTGAGTCCACCTTAAAATAAATAAGCATAATGCAACTAATTTTTAAAGAAAATTAAAAGAAATCATGACAGAATTACAAGATAAATTGTACCATATTCTGCTGAATAACAAAAAATGAATCCTAACTTTATTACTGAAACATCAAAAATTTTTCAATATTTATTTAGAGAAGATACTAATTAATAAATTTTGAAAAAATAAGGGAGATAACACTACTGATATTATAGAAATGAAAAAGATGAAATGAAAATGCTACAAATTACATATAATTGAATGATGTGGGTAAAGCAAAAATTTCTAGGAAAGTAAAAATGACAAAAAAACAAAGGAAGAACAACTAGGATTTCTGATATAGTCTATAAAAAATTAAAATTGTGTAATATCGGCTGATAAAATTCTCCCAGGTTAAAGAGTAAGGGGCCAGGGATTCAGATGGCTCCTCACCTGTAAATCGATGGGATTATGGGCTCTTCCCTGTTGATCTGTTGCACGTCAAACACTCACTAACCATCTTCTAAATGTTGACCATACACTAGTACTTTGTCTACATACAATCAGAAAGTGTCTCGCAAAGGGCAGACTTTGATCCCAATATTACACATGGACGCGAGCAGATTAAAGGGCACATTTGTCTTCCCCTGGACATACACGGGGAAGACTGTCCACTTCTGGTGACACCAGAAAGTGAGACAGTAGTTCAGAATGAGTGCACACAGACAGGCACACACAAGGTTTTTCTGGAGGGAAACTAGATTTCTCAAGCTCTCCATTCATCAGAATGGGAGCGTAGGCCAAGCTCCATGTTCTCCACATACTTGATAAATAAAAGGCTGAAGCTTCAGTTTACAATATTCAGTCTCATCACTGTGCTTTGGGGAAAACTGAGGAAAGCACATCAACAAAGACAAATATCACTGTCTCAGAAGTCTATTTCTAGAGCAAGTCACCCCGGTAAGAACCATTCGTCAACTATGCTCAAATTCAGTGTAAGTATTTTAAGCAGGATTAATGGCAATGCATCTTTTACTATAATTCTTAAATAATTTTAACATTCATCTCATGCTAGGGTCACAGCCCACACACAGTTTGTATTAAGGACTATTTGTATACACTGACCTGTAATTTTAGTAATTGTTAAATGCACATTTTATAAAAAAAGTACATACAGGTTTTGACATTGAAAACAAATAAAAATATTCTTCAAAAGAGTAAAATATATGATTTCTACATTTTTGGTTCCTATGCTATACACTGAGAAACACAAACTAGTCTCCAAAAAAATAAATTAGAAACAAGAACTTGTCACTCTTTGGTTGAGAATCATCATTTTAGCTGACATTACTATTTGTAAAAATGCTTCCAATATTATATTCCCTTGTCTTTGGAATTAAAAGATACAAATATCTCAAGCAGTCATGATGGCTCATGCCTGTAATCCCAGCAGGCGGGAGGCAGAGGCAGGAGGACTGTGAGTACAAAGCTTGCCTGGGCTACATAGTGAGCTCAGGGCCAGCCTGAGCTACAAAGCAAGACCTTGTCTAAAGAAAATAAATAAATAAGATATTTCAAATGTGTTAACCAAACTATTTCAAAGTTATCCCGCTAACCACAGAACTTTCCAGAAAGCTATCCATTCAACCACAAACTTTTCTTTCACTTAGTCTTTGGATGATTTCTAAGATAACTTTACACTGATATATATAATGTCTTCGGTTATTTCTCCAGTTATAAAAGCATGTTTCTCAGACTCTAGGCCAATACTGTTCTCATCCTTAATGTGATGTCTCCTGCAGTGATGAAATAATGAAGCCTTTGACTATAAAGTACGTATTTGTGTGAACCCATGTTTTCTTGTTCTATTGTTGTATAACTTTTTTCTTCTCCAGTCTTGACCATTTGTAGTAAAACTTTCAAAATTTACATACTAAAAACAAAAGGACATCACTGAAGCAAAAAGAAATCAGTAAAAATATGTCCACGGGGCTGGGGATGTACCACACCTCACCTGCCTCACAAATGCAAGGACCTGAGCTTGACCCCCAGTACCATAAAAAAGAGTATATCCACATTAAAATATTTAAAATTGATCAACTTTTGCATAACAGACATTATAATAACAGGAGTTGAGAATTAAATGTCATAGTGCTGACAAGGCAAAATATTAAAGTGTACAGAAAATTAGAATGACTACATTTGAATAGGTCAACTATTGCTTATTTAACTGTTACCTGTACTATCTCTATAGAATTAACTTGGAAATGTTCATGGATTTCCAAAGTGATAAAGAACCTGATAGACATTTTACAAAAGAAGATGTATAGGTAGCCAGCAGGTATATAAAAAATGCTCAAAATTACAACTCACCACAAATATGTACTTTCAGACCCATGATGATAGTACCTCATGGTTTGTTAAAAAGTCTATGATAAAAAGTAGAGGAAAAGAAACAAGTATCTACATGGGTAGAGCTATTATTGAAAGCAATGTGCAGGTGCCTTCAAAAATATGAATAAAGCAACAATATAATTCAGCAGTCCCACTTAGGAATTTGTAACCAAAAGAAAGAAAATTACCATGTTAAAGACATGTCTGTGTATCCTAGTTCACTGCCACATTTTTTTTTTTTTTTTTTTTTTTTTTTTGCTTTTTGGAGACAGGGTCTCGCTTTGTAGTTCAGGCTGGCCCTGAGCTCACTATGGTGCCCAGGCAAGCCGCCGCGAACTCAGCAATCCTCTTGTTTCTGCCTCCCGAGTGCTGGGATTACAGGCGTGAGCCACCACGTCCGGCATTGTAGTATGCGGTGTTGATTGTTGGTGGGCATGCCTCCACGCCCAGCATTCTATGTGGTTACCGGGAATCGAACTCAGGTCCTTGCGCTTGCGAGGCAGGCGCCGGAACCACTGAGCTAATCCTCCGGCCCCACTGCCACATTTTTTACAATTATGTAAATAAGGAGTCCATCTAAGTATCCATCAATAGGTGAAAGGAGAAATAAAATATAGAGTATATACAGTGAAGAACTATTTAGTAATAGGAGATTTTCCTGTCATTTACAATGCGAATGAGTTTAAAGGGCATTAGGCCAAGTTAATGATCCAGGTACAGATAAGAAATAGCACATCACCTTACTTATAAATTTATATGAAAAGGTGAAATCATAGAGACTGGAGTAAGGGATACCAGGAGTTTGTAGATATGAAGTTGGAGAAACATTGGTCAAAAAATACAAAATTGAGTTTAGATGGGAGGACGGAATTTAAGAATGTTATTGTACGCCATGCTTGCTATAATCAATAACAATGTATTAGAGTTACATAACTGCTAGAAGAATAAATTGTCTTTGTGCTCCACACAAAAATTATAAACGAGTAAGGTCATGTAAATATTAGTTATCTCAATAATGCCAATCCACAAGGTTCAAATATTTTAACATTGAGTTCAAAGATTTTAAACCTTTTTTTGAAAATATGAAGTAAATATTAAAATTGTTTTATATCATGCCATTTATTTAAATGCGTTTTGTACAATTAATCACTTTTATCCGTTGTACAACCCTTTCTTAACCTATGAGATACGTGAAAAATATTCTTGAATTAGTGAAATGTGTACGCATTTGCACCTACTGAAAACAGTCCTTCTAAATTAAATCAGCACAAAAAAGAGAAATAAAATGTTTTAACAAAAGGGCCACATGTTTAAGGATGATTGTGAAAAGTAATGTGATCCTTTCGAATGTTTTATTAACATTACTTTCAAATAGATAATTTCAGAATTGGAAAGGTAACAACTCTACGAAGGAGAGGTTTCCAAGGCTATATTTTTATATGACGGAATCCCTGCAGTTTTGACTTGTGGGAGTAGTGGACCCTGGACTCCAGTATTTGCGTACGTGAGAGTCCGTGATTCCACCCCACGAGGAATAGTCCCAGGAACCTTCTGCCAGCCAACACGGTCCAACTGACAATGCACCTTCACTGAAGTCTCCTCTCTCCCTTTGAACTATCACTATTTCCTGTACTTTTCAAAAAAAAAAAAAAAGACCATCCTGAAACTCAGGAAAACCACCCAAAGAGGAAAGAAAATACAACAATTAAGTTATTACATTTCAAATTATTTTACCAAATAGCAAATATACTTTTGTATTGATCACACTAAAATCATTAACAGTCAATTTCGTGAAAAATAGACACTCTTTTTAGACAAATTGACTTCTGCAAAATATGCAAATGATAGATCCAAATATGCAAGCATTCTTAACAAGAAAATTTGAAAATGTAAGTGCCCTAAGGCAAAATTTTTAACATTCCTATGATAACGCAGAAGGAAAATCTAACATTTGCTGTAATGAAGCAAGTCACAGTAAATCTATAGGTATATTAAAAATTGTCAAATTTCTATGTGTTAGGTATATAGGAAACAAATTAATTCTGCATTTAGATTTGAGTTCTGATGTCTATACGCCCTATTATACTTTTTTAAATATTCAAGGTCTGCAAAATCTAAAGTTGGAAACATTTTTGTCTCCTGCATTTTGGATAAAGGAGAGTCAACTTGTATCTATATGTACACACAGACAGACATGCATATATTTTAATTTTTGGAGAGACATATAAGGCAGTTATCATAGAAAGGTTACAATATGAAAATATATTATACTAGTGAATTCCTCAGGGAACCTGAAATATAAATACAGTGTCAAGGGATTGGAAACTGTAAAGTATCCAATAACAAAGAAAAACTCTTAATGTATATTTCAATGAGCATTACAGTATAGGCTATATATCAGATGAGAATAAAAGTATGACCTAAGTATATTGATTTAATTTATGAAATGTATATTTTATCTGAAATTGAAATATTTGTGAATTTGCAAATAATCAAGCATCTCTAAAAATGTAATGGATGCTTAGATCTTCAAAATTCTTTCAAAACAACGGGGGGGGGGGACTCAAAATACCAGTTTTAAAAAATATAGCCGTTGCTTTAAATAAGTTTGAATTGTCAAAGGCTGGAATTCCTAAATCAGGTGTAGTTGAGAGACAGAGGAGTTGGAGTTGAGAAGTTATCCTTATCTGCAGAGGACTTATTTCCAGATACGAGGGAAGGCACTTATTACTGAGAGTCAGAATGGCCTTCCCATTCTCCGAGGGTGAGTAGGTAGGTTATCAACGTATTTTATCTCTTCCTTTTCAAACTAGGTTTATTTGAATTGCACAGAATTTTGTTCATTTTATGTGTTTGACTTCCTGTCTGTTGTGGATATCCATCTGAATCAGCAAAAATCAGATGAAATTTTACTCATGTTTTCTTTAGAAGGCCCTTGCATTTTTTTTTTTTTCTTTTTGAGACAGGGTCTCGCGTTGTAGTTCAGGCTGGCCCTGAGCTCACTATGGTGCCCAGGCAAGCCGCCGCGAACTCAGCAATCCTCCTGTCTCTGCCTCCCGAGTGCTGGGATGACAGGCGTGAGCCACCACGTCCGGCATTGTAGAAGGCCCTTGCTTTTTTGTGTTGACAGTTTCCTTGGCTCTATGTTCACTTTGTCTGTTGCTTTTGAGCTTGAAATTTTTCCCAGTGGAGAGAGAAATCGCTCACATATGACGTAAGCAATGCATCTGACTTTGGGACTACTCTTTCTTACATCTGATTCTCCATTCTCTTTTGAGGGCTAATTCCTTTTAAATGATGAACCGTTTATGTTTTATGGATTTTAAAATTCATCCTCTTTTCCTTTACAGTAATTTCAATGCAATTAAAAAAATGAAATATCCCAAATCCAGAATGAATGAGTTATTTCTGGTAATTCGCGTGGATTTCTTTTCAACATGCATACAGTCTCGAGGCTTCAAAAATGACAATATTTAATTGGCTTATTTATTTAACAATTTTATTAGCTAACAAACATACTAATGTTATAAATTTTCTGTGTTACATGGAGTTTGGGCACAAATAATTGACTGCATATGCAAATGATCATTGGTAGTGTTCTCTTTGTAGATCTACTAAATAATTTTTGAATGATATGTGAATACAGCTATTTGCAAGTATATATTTAAAGGTTCTGTCAATGATCACTTGAGCTGTAACTGAGTTCCCAAATTGTGGCCTTAATAAAAGCAGGTAACACAGTATCTGGATAAAATAAGTCTCATCGTGTGATTGCTCCTATAAAATGAGGGGCTCTGAAATGCAAACTTCTCAAGTTATACAATTTATCCAAATGGAAGCAATTTAAAATAGTCTGTCTCTAGTTAGTTTTTTAAAAATATGCAAATAAGAAAGGTCATTTAATTAATTCATTTTTAGTTATGTCATTACCAGAGGGGAACATAAAGGCTCATTGTCAATTCTTTCCCACTTTCCATTGCTTGAATTTATATCTTAACATTTGAGAACAAATTGATTAATAAATATTACAAATTGTGTTTTAACCATTGTAATTTATCCCAGCCCCAAATAGCACAATTTTAGTCTCCTTGTCAAATTGCTAGCCTGTTACATTTAGTTTTATGTTTTTAATGATACTCCTATCAAGCAATTCATAATGAATTTAAATATAAGAACATAAAGGTGAAAAGAAAATTATACTGTATGCATCTGTGAAATTCATCTTCATTTGGAAACAACCTCATGACTGTTTGCATTGCTAAAGTTAGACCCTTTTATTTGTTGCTTTTATTTTAAATGAAGGAAATAATATCCAGGTTATACACGTGGAGTTTTCCAGATGGTTTTGCTTTTTTTTTTTTTTTTTGAGACAGTTTCGCTTGGTATTTTAGGCTGGCCCTCAGCTCACTATATATCCCAGGCAAGCCTCAAACTCAGCAGTTCTCCTGCCTCTGCCTCCCGAGTGCTGGGATTACAGGCGTGAGCCACCATACCCGGGGATTTTGTTTATTTTTTGTAAGGAGGAGTCCAATAGAAAGGCAGTTCATAAAGTATCAACACAAATGAACTCCAGGTAAAGAGTTGGCCAAAACCTGTAGTGAAGGAGAACCCCAGATGACTGGAATATAGTTTGCTACTTATATTTATTATTTTAGTTAGTTATCTAAGCCTAAATTGAAGTCAAATATTTTTTATCAATTACAGTCTATTTGATCAGTAAAAGAACCACTTTTGTTAAAGTTATTCACAACTAGTGAGTGCTTACTAAATGTCAAGTAAGACCTATTATCTCACTGCATTATCTTAACAATGCAGAATTTGAAGATTTATATTTATGATTGAACCAGATTACACATCTTGCTACCTTTATAGATCCAAACTTCATTCTTCAAAAGTGTGAACATTTGCTATAGGTACCTCCATATATTACTGAATCAGTTCCAAGATAGGATTAAGATAATGGCAGAGATATTAAGCATCTAACTATTAAGTATCAACAAGTGATAGATCATGTATCCTAAGATGGAACATGTCAAATTTCTTGCTGCTGTGAGGAATGCACAATTTCAGTAGAGTGGTGAGAAGCTGTTTAGCTCGGGTATAAATTACGTATAACTTTTATTTACTTTTTTTTTTAGTGATAAAGTTTTATTGAATAGTGAGAAGTTCAAAGAGAATCAAAATTATGCAAAACTTTTTTTTTTTTTTTCTTTGAGACAGGGTCTCGCTTAGCAGTTCAGGCTGGCCCTGAGCTCACTATGTAGCCCAAGCAAGCCTGGAACTCAGCAATCCTCCTGTCTCTGCCTCCTGAGTGCTGGGATCACAGGCGTGAGCCACCACACCCGGCTATGTATAATTTTTGTTTTGGCTTTTATCTAGATGAATTTCCAAAGTCTTGCATGTGTTTGTGGGGGCGGGGACTTTTGGATCACGTGGGTGTGACACTCATCATTGGACCAATCCCTGCCGAGTTTATTGCTCATTGTAGTTCGAGCCAAGTCTGACAGGAAGAGGTGAGTCTCTGAGGTCATGGCCTACGTCTGTCCCTTTGGGGATTCCTCCTTCGATCCGCTTCTCTGCTTCACTGCCAGGCTGTAAGCAGATCTTTCACAAGTCTTAAACTCCAACAGCCTTATTTCCTCAGAATCCTAAAAGAAGGTTCTTCTCTACTTCACTCGGTTTGAACATCTTTAAAACCAAAGTCGGTGGTGCAGAGCCGGCCCTAGTTTCTGCAACTGTCACTTTCCTGGGGCCTCTTCACCAAGACGCGCAGCCCTTTCAGAGGGACAGGTCTTGGGCCCTGGTTTGCCGTCCTCAGCACACGCCTCGAAGTTCATGTTCTGCGTTTTCTCCACTCTCTTAAGCTTTTCGACCCTGCTGACCCCTCAAGCTGGGAGTGAGCGCCCGCTCCGGATCCACAGACAGCAGAAGAGCAGGGAGTTCCGCTGCAGCACTTCCCCCGCCCCGCAGAGCCATCCAGGCGCAGGCGCAGAGAGGCTCGTCAGGCACAGATGCACGGCCGCTGCTTCTGGCCGCCAGGCTGTTAGAGTTCGGATTCTGAATCATCCACACACGCTCTCAGAGATCTGCCACTTCCATCTCTCAGGGCCCTATTTTTAGATTCGTAGCTGAATTTTTATGTAAGAGACATCATAAGCCTGAGTTTTCATTATCGGATAACATCATAAACTTAGAATTTGATTTCTGGTTGTAGCAGCCGCCAGGGTGCTGGATTTTTCTAATAGGAAATATCTGCAGCCAAGTCTACCTCTCCATCTGCTGCCTTTATTCTTGTTTATATAAGAAATCATATAAAGTCCTGTCTTGTGCCATTGCTATGTTTACATGCTTTCATTTTAGTGTACTGTTAAATATTTTGTTTTCTAATTGGTGTTTTTATCTTTTATTATCCTATTACTTAATGATTTTCTTCTCTATATTCAGTATAAGAGTACTTCTAGCAAGTCGAAAGTAATCTTTTTTTTTTTTTTTTTTTGAGACAGGGTCTCACTTTGTGGTTCAGGCTGGCCCTGAGCTCACTATGTAGCCCAGGCAAGCCTCGAACTCAGCAATCCTCCTGCCTCTGCCTCCCGAGTGCTGGGATTATAGGTTTGAGCCTCCAAGCCTGGCGAATTTTTAAAATATTACAGCTAATCATCTTAGTCTTTTGCA
Source organism: Thryonomys swinderianus (assembly GCA_004025085.1). Taxonomy (NCBI): domain Eukaryota; kingdom Metazoa; phylum Chordata; class Mammalia; order Rodentia; family Thryonomyidae; genus Thryonomys; species Thryonomys swinderianus. The sequence goes on from PVIC010034440.1 coordinate 17,038, forward strand.
AGTTATACTGATCTCCTCCCCTTGTGATACTTATTTAAAATTTGATGCTATTTTGTACTTTGTATGTCACATGCATCACATTGCTGTCTTCTTTTTAACTTAATTGCTTTCACTCTTTCAGTTTGCTGTAGCTTATAAAAGGTAAAATGAACTTATCCAAAATTTAAATTATCTTTGCTTTCCAGTTGCATAGTACTAGAATTGAGGCTACTTTGTATTCTTTATATTTTCCCAATTACTAGTTTATTTTATATTGAAAAGATTTTTCTTAATCTAATAAGGCATCTTGACCTTCTTAATGCCACTACCTACATATGTACCACTTTGGTGACCATTCCAGCTTATATCTGAGACCTGTATTTCCTCAGAAGACAAATCTCTACAATGCAATTTCCTGCTAGGCTACTACCCAACTCAGAACTACTTCTATATTAATTTCCTGCAAGGCTGAGATATGGAAATTCTTAAGTATCAATTCTTAGTGATTTTTTTTTTAACCACCCATACTACAGTCAGATCTGGTGAGTTGTCTCAATAGTGATGCCCTGAAATCCCTGGTTGCTACGCATGACAATACCTTGATAGCTTTCATCTTGTGTGCCCCTCATTAACCTGTGTATTTGAACATTTGTATTTTTATTATTCTCTCTGTCACTTTGTAGCTTCTTTCTATAGATTGAAGCATTTTTATAAAATAATCCCCCAAAATAAAGGAGTTTCAAATCATTGTACTAGTTTTAAATCACACATTTCTGGTATGTGGAAAAAGTAGCAATATTCAGTTTCATTTAAATCTCTACATCTTTTTAGTTAAATATACCCTAGCATGAGATACATAGTCACCCAGTGTAAGAGAAGAAAATAGTAAAGATCTCCACAGTATTTGTAATTAGAAAGTGGTTTTGAAAAACTTGTTTTTCCAATGCACTTCATGTTTTCACTAAGCTTAAAAATAACTACACAGTATAAATATTAAGTAACATTGATTTGCTCTTTTTTGGAGTCTATAAGAATTATTTTATCAAGAAAGTAACAAAATTACATTCCTGATTTGAAAATTCCTAACCATTAATTTCATGATGAATGTCACCAATTTTTTTCTTTTAGTGCATATTATCAGTTATAAAATGAAAGCCATTTAATAATGAGCCTAAAAGTCTTTTAATTTCTTTTCTCCTTTAACAAATAAAGACTAATTTAGGGCATGGAAGATAAAATTATAAAGTCACTTTAGAAAATAACACATTTTGAGAACAGTGGTATAATAAATTTAGATATTGTTTAGAGCTTACTGAACTTCTACAAATGTTGTTTCAATTCCTGGACATTTGGAAATTTCAAACAAAACAGAGCCAATTTTAGTTTTGAAATTGATGTACTATTTTTATGTAAGTTTTTTGCTTTATTTTGTTATAGTAAATGATTGTTTCCACAGTGACTTTGTTGCTAGTATTTATTCTGTATTTTTCATTTTCTCTCCAAGAATAATATAAATGGTACCCTGGTGCCAGATGCTGTAACAAGATATTCAGCTTCATCCTTGTTAATGGCTACTCAACTTGTTAACTATTGTAAATTAAGGTTTCCAGATCACATTTGATATGTCTTTAATCCTATTTACCTTCTGACACTTCCTTAATATAACACTGGCGCTCTAGCATGGTCCTCAGCCTTGAGCACTTGAAATTCTATTTAAATATTGTAACATGAAAAATAAAAGCACAGTATCAACAATGTCTTACCATGAACACATTAAACAAAATGCAAATCCATTAATAGGTTAATTGTATGGTTGCAGATAAAATATTTTATAAAATTGAGATTTCATCTGGAACTTTTTAAGTTCTATTCATGGTTTTCCAAGAAGATGTAATGTTGCTCACTTGATCAGACTGAAGTGTAAGGGTGAAGGATATAGATTTCAATCAACCCAGATTTAATGAATGTCTGCTAACTATAGATTGGTATCACATGAAAGGAGATTCCTGCCTGAAACAGCTGAAGTTCTTATCACGAACGAGGTTTAAATCTAAGAAGCAGGAGCAGAAACACTTAGAAATGGTAGCATAAAGTTGAAAAGTACTGACAGCCATATATGGAGGGAGAAATATATTCAAGGATGTGTGGAATCAGTCCCCTTGGATTGCTGAGAGTTGAACACATCTATTAAAAACAGATGACTGGCCAGAGGTTTATCTCAGTGGTTCCAGCGCCTGCCTGGCAAATGCAAGGTCCTGAGTTCGATCCGGGTCCCCACATACAATGCTGGGCGTGGCGACTCACGCCCACCAGCAATCAATACCACATACCACAGTGCCGGGTGTGGTGGTTTATGCCTGTAATCACAGCACTCGGGAGGCAGAGACAGGAGGATTGCTGAGTTCCAGGCTTGCCTGGGCTACATAGTGAGCTCAGGGCCAG
>PVIC010034441.1:0-19720 GCA_004025085.1 Thryonomys swinderianus
TTTTTTTTGGGTGGGGACACGGTTGCGCTTTGTGTTCAGGCTGGAAGGCTGAAGTGATTCTTGCCAAGATGTCAGGGAGAGGAAGCCATGGGGCCGCCCAGAGGCCAGGTGAGCCTGAGTGGCGGCTCCGCGGGGCTCTGGCCCAGCGCGGTCCAGGCGGGGTCTCCGAGAGCTCCGCACACAGGGAGGCTGAGGTCCGGAGCCCCGGGACTGGAGGATGGGGAGGGCGGCCCACGCCCTCTGCACCGCACTTGGGGAAACTGAGGCCAGAAAGCCACTCACAGGGCCAGGCGGGGCTGCGAAGGGGCGGGAGGTGCCTAGTTGGGCCCTGGTCAGAGAGGGGAAACAGGCCCGGAAGAGGCCGAGCACAGCGAGCACGTGCCTGGGGCGCAGCCATGGCTCTGCCAGGCAGGCTCCGTGAGGCGCCCTGGACACGCAGGGCACCAGGCACGTATGCGCGCGCACACACACGTACATGTTCACACGTGCAGGCGCGTGCCTACGCATGCATGCACATCAGTGCACACACAGGTGCCACGCATAATGCACCTGCGCATACACAGGTGTAGACACATGTGAGCATCTCCGTGCACACGCACGTTCACCGCCAGCACGCATCTGTGCACTCGGGCACACGCGGAAAGCACGAGCACGCGCACACGCTCGGGGCGCCTCCAGCCCCGCCCCCTCCTCCAGCAGAACCATTTAAACGATTACAAAGATGCTATTTTTATCTGGAGGAAAATTCAATTATAGACATTGACCTTTAAGGATTTTTTTTTTCCTGCCGGCTCACTTGAGGCGGGGCCCATGGGAAAGGGTTTCCGAGCCTTCTCCGGAAACGGCTCCACCTGCCCTGGGGCTGGAGGCCGAGGGAGGGGGCCGAGACCGGAAGTCCGAAGGGGCCTGGGGCGGGGCCGCGACTGCCTTTTCTAATATTTAATTTTGAGACAGGGTCTTGCTAAGTCGCCAAGGCTGCCCTCAATCTGTAGATCCTCCTGCCTCAGCCTCCCAAGCGGTGGGCTGACCCGCGTGCGGCCCCGCGCTGCCTTCCCGGAGCACGAGGGCCCGGAGCCCCGGGCTGCCCTGCCCGCCGCTCTCTGGCGGCCTGTTTTCTTCTCCCAGATAAGTTTCCTAGGATATGGCAAAAGCGAGTGTTCAGCAAATGGGTTGGGAATCCCTCAAAGATTTAATTCGTCCAGAAATATTAGCTGCGCGCCACACGCTGCGCTAGGTGCCGGGAGGAAAGACTGAGCCAAACGGGGGGGCGGGGGAGGGGGCACAGGGAGGATCTGCCCTCCAGAGCGGGGCTGAAGGATAGAACACCCAAGACAGCAGTCGGGTGCCGGTGAGAGCAGCGAGGGAGAACGGGGTGCGCGGGGAGCGGGGCCCAGCGCAGCGCCAGGGTCCGGGAGAGACGAAGGGCCGAGGAGAGCCGACGGTGGGCACAGCCCATGCAAAGGCCCCGGGGCAGGACGGAGCCCCGAGCGGCCGGCAGAGTGGCTGGGGTAGAGGGAGCCAGGGGCGGGGACCGCGGCCGAGCGCAGCCCTGTGGGCCGCGGGGGGGACTCGGGTTTTGGTCCCGGGAGGTAGGTGGGAGCCGTGGAGGGGGGCTGGGGGGCAAAGAACCGAGTCGGCGCTCGTAGCGCCCTCTGGTGGCTGCCGGGAGAACGCTCGCGGAGTCCCCGGCGGCGACTGACCCGGGCGCCGCGGGCCCAGCGCCCCTGCCGACCAAGGCCGCCGGGGGCCTCAGCACGCCAGCGCGGCTGCCTCTCCCCACCCAGACCGCCTCAGGATGGCACCCAGGCGCTGCCCACCCGTCCACCCGCCTGTCCCTCCCGTCCGGACCCCCTGGCCGCCCCCACCTTGCTGGCCCGACACACCCCCGCCCTGACCCGCTCACCCGACCCCGTGGGGAACGGGCACGCTGCGCCGCCCGGGCCCGTGCTGGCCCTTCCGGCCACTCTGGCCCCACGGGTTGCCCTGCCCTTCCGGCCCCTTGGCCACAGAGGCCTTGCCCAGCGTGGGCACCGCCATCACGGGGTGCGCGGCCCCGGCCCCGTGAGTGCCCCTCCTCCGGCGGCGCCGCGGTGGGAGCCCGGCGATGGCTCCTCCGGCGCGGCTCTAGGTCTGAGCTCGGCCGGCCCCGCTGGGCGCCCTGGCCTGGCCGGGCCCGGGCCGGTCGGAGAAGCTGCTGCGCGGCGCGGGCCTCCATCGGATCGTGTGCCTGCCTTCTGCGTCCCCGGGGGCCGGACGCCATGGACACGTGGGGAGGTGCCGCCTCGCTGGGATACTGAGGCCTTGCCCGCCCTGGCCTCAGTTTCTCTGCTGTGGATAGTCCCCTTTCGGAGAGGGGTCGGGGTAGGGAGTTGCCACCTCCTTTTTATTTCTCACTTTCGACAGAGTCTCGCCAAGTCGCCAAGCTGCCTGGGCGGGGCTTGCACTTGCAGTCCTCCTGCCTCGGCCTCCCAGAGCTGACCTGACACGTTTAACTCGCACGGCACCGCGAAGCCTGGGGCTCGCCCTCTCGCGAGGCACAGAAGGGTTTGAAGCCGCTTTGCGGGACGGGGTCGCCGCGGTGCTCCTCAGGCGCCGCGGAGTCCAGAGAAGGGGGAGCCGGGCCCCCCGCCTGAGCCGGCCCCGCCCACCACGGCGACTTCCTCCCGCCGCCACGGCAACCGGCACCTGCCAGACGCCGCCCAAGGCAAAGAGGTGATACTTCCCGCCCTGAACTCTCGTCCCGACCTTGGCCCCGGGACTCGGTTTCCCGGGGTTGCGTCACTTGCTCCGAGCCAGCTCCCAGGGGGCCGGGCAGGCGTGGGGAGGAGAGCGGCGAGCACGCCGGCCTGGAGGGCACGGACGCAGCCGGGCCGGGCGCTGGCGCTTCGGAGCCCCGCACACCACGCCCTCCGAGGCAGAAACTGCCCCTCAGCTATTTCCTTGTTTGGACAGGTACGGGAGGCCAGGGTGGGAAGCCAAAAACAGAGCTTACACCACGCTACTTGTTCTCTACCTGCCTTCTCACACACGAGTGTGTGTTTACACGATGTCCTTTGCCATCTAGTTATTACTTAGTGCATTTTTAAAGCCCAATGCACGCCTGTCATCCCACCACTCCGGAGGCTGAGGCAGGAGGGTTGCAATGAGCCCAGCCTATGCAATTTAGCAAGACCGCCCCCCCCCCGCAAACAACACAACACAACGCAAAATACTTCTCTGGTGATTTCTGTTGAGGATGCAAAGATTCACAGCTTTATACAACTCTGTAGTGTTCTACTTAGAAAACAAGCCAACCTGATACTCTTTTAAGTTATGATAAAATCTGAATGCTATAAAATGTATCATTTTGTACAATCCGAGTTGGGCATAGTGGTTGCACACCCGTCTTCCAAACTGCTGGAAGGCTGAGGCAGGAAGATAGCCGTGAGCTCACAGCCGGCCTGGAGTATGTACTGAGACGGTTCACAGCCTTGCGCGAACCCGACCGACCGCCCACCCCCAGCTCCGGCTCCGCCCAGCTCCCCTCCCCCTTCTCTTTCCCCGTTTGTCCAGCTCTGGAGGATCAGGTTTGGGCCGGAGTCTCAGCTCCCCAGCCTGCATGCTGAGCCGGGCCCCTCTGCAGCGAGGACCGCATCAGGGGCGCTGAGACTCACCCGCCCGCGTGGGCCGCTGCCGCGAGCTCAGCTCTGTGCCTTTGCCGTGAACATTTGTTCTCGATTACTAAACAGCAGACTCACCCCGCCGGCAGACTGCCGCCTGGGCCCTCTCCTTCCCTTTCCCTCCCTCTTTTTCTTCCTGTTTTTCTGCTCCTGTTTTTTGCTTTTTTTTTTTTTTTTTTTTTTTGAGACAGGGTCTTGCTTTGGAGTTCAGGCTGGCCCTGAGCTCACTATGTAGCCCAGGCAAGCCTCGAACTCAGCAGTCCTCCTGCCTCTGCCTCCCGGGTGCTGGGATGATAGGTGTGAGCCACCATGCCCAGTATTGTTGCATGTGGTTACTTGGGGATCCAGCTCAGGACCTTGCCTTGCTAGGCAGGCGCCAGAACCTCTGAGCTAAATCTCTGGCCCCCTATTTTGTGTTTTGAAACAAGGTCTCTCCAAGTTACTCAGGCTGGCCTCAAATTTGCAACCCTCCTGCCTCAGCCTCTTGTGTGGCTGGGATGACGGGTGTGCAACGCTACACCCGGCTTTCCATTTTCTTTTGGTTTTGTGCACAGTACTACACAACAAGCACCAGGCATGATGGCACACACACCCCCGTCTCAGTCACCCAGATGGCTCAGGTGGGAGGGTCACAAGTTGGAGCCCAGCCTGGGTGCCATAGCGAGACCCTGTCAAAAGCAAGGAAGGCAGCACTCGGGAGGCAGACACAGGAGGATTGCTGAGTTCGCGGCGGCTTGCCTGGGCACCATAGTGAGCTCAGGGCCAGCCTGAACTACAAAGCGAGACCCTGTCTCAAAAAAAAAAAAAGCAAGGAAGGCAGGAACCTACTACTCTGTGCCCTGCTCACGCCACTTCTGACTAGGCCTCAGTGTCCCCATCTGTTTAAAAAGGGCTGATAGGAAGATGTGAGGATTGTGGAGGGTCCTGTAGGCAGTGACCACCTGTCAGTGCCAGAGCTGTTCTGCACTCCCTGCCCTCCAACCTGTGTGGCAGCCTGGCTGTGGGCACAGCTGGATCTGTCTGTCATTTCCCAGGGAGACTCATCGGACTCTGGGGCCCGTCTGTCCTGGTGCAGGCTGCAGCCAGGAAGTGCCTACACCTGTCACCCTGGCACCGGGGAGGCTGAGGCAGGAGGATCATCATGAGTTCAAGGCCAGACTGGGCTACATAGTGAGATCCCGTTACCCAAAACAAAAGACAGCAGGTGTGGGCTCGAAAGCTGGGTGATCACTCAGCCCTTGGTGTTCTTCGTAGCAGCGGTCACAATCTGCTCTCTCCACCCTCTGCCTGCTGGTGCCCTCTCCCCAGGAGGCGAGATCACAATCCAAGCTCTAGCACTACCTTGTGGGGTCACGTGAAGCATGAGCAGGGACCCCTGTATTTGAGGGGAGCAGGGCAAACCCCCAGAAGGTGAGTAACTGTGTCAACAAGTTAACACAAAGGTTAAAATACCATCTGCAGCCAGGTGTATGACTCTGATTCCGGCACTGAGGAGGCTGAGGCAGGAGGGTTGCCAAGTTTGAGCCCAGCCCGTGCAACTTAATGTTTCACTGAGACCCTGCCTCAAAATAAAAAATAAAGCTAGAAATGGAGCCCAGCACAAACCCCCTGGGTTCCACCCTTAGTACCTAAAACATAGTTTGTATCTGACAAATGGGGAAACAGAGGCGGGGGAGTCTCTCCCAAAGTCACACACGAGTAGCCTGTTGCTGCTGGCCCTCCGCTTCCCAGAAGGACAGATTCCTACAAGGCCTGACCCAGGTGGAGCCTGGGCCAGGGGATCCCTCGCGGGAGCAGAGCCCTGTCCTCCCGTGTGTTCTGGAAAAGCCCCAGGGTTGCTGTCCCTGTGCCCGCTTGTGACCGTCGCCCCTTTCGGCAAAGCTCCGCTGGGCGTAATCACGGCCTCTTTGTGTCGCCTGCCCCAGCCGCAGCCCTCACAGCTGCCGGCCAAGCATCCCCTCGAGGACAGGAAGTGTCTAACTTTACATCCCAGTGTGAATGGGCCTCGGGCTTACTGAAATGGCAGCTTTTTTCTCCTCCTAATAGACGGGAATGAATTTTTTTTTAGCTCTTCCGCCTTCACTTGATTCTCAAGTCTGAACCCTCTGTAGGCTCAAAGCATTTCTGACTACATCGTCACACTTAACATTTTCCTCTCCCAAAGGAGAACAGTAGGAAAAAAGGGGCGGTGGAGGGCAGAAATTGGATCAAATCAACAGGAGTATATCGAGCAAAAAAGGGAGATGATTTTCCACTTTTTTTGCTTGGAGCCTCAATAATTGAAGGGTGTTAAGTTTGGAAAACTGACCAACTGAAGTGTAAGAAACATCCAACCCTGGTGTGGTGGCGCACACCTGTCATCCCAACACTCAGGAGGCTGAGGCAGGAGGATTGCAGTCTGTGCTACGGAGTGAGATCCTGTCTCAAAAAGACAGAGAGAGAAAGAAAAAAAAACCCACACATGAATTTTTTTAGGCATAAGCACTTGTTATGTACCTGATGGGTACCAGGTGCTGTTAGAGTGCTGAGATAAAAGTCCTTGTGGTACAGAGAATGGGGTACAGAAGACAGGTGTGAGGTGGACACGTGTCTGGGATGGGTAATAATTTTACCCACCGTGGGGTCCCGGGGCCACGGTGCTGCCAAGCGGCTGTGTCTGCTCCTCACTTAGAGGTCAGTGTGTTTGACTGTTGTGCCCAGAGGGACAACTGGAAGCTTCGAGGGGGAGGGAAGGAGAGGACAGCGAGGGCAGCGGGCCCGCCAGCCCCAAGCAGGGACCGCGGGGGAGGAGAGGGACCGCGATCTGACTCTCAGCGCCCCCGGGCAGGGAGCGAGACCCCCCCCCACGTGTGCCAGGCTGCCCCGGGGAGAGGTCCTCGCGGAGAAACCCAGGCCCAGCCTGGTCCCGGCTGCGCTGTGTGGACCGGAGCTGGAACGGCCCAGGCTGCCAGGACCCCCGGGCCCACGCGCGCGGATCCGGCGTCGCCTCCTCGCCTCGGGGACAGGTTCAGGGCCCAGCGGTGTGCAAGGCTCCGGCTCCGGTTGTTCGCCCCACAGCCGCCAGAGGGCGCCGTGAGCACCGAGTCCTGTTCCTTTCAATCTCCCCGTAACCCTGCGAGGCTCCCCTGGGGCCGAAGCGCCGCTGCCCGCCTCTCCCTCCCCCTCTGCCCCTGGCTCTCCCGGCTCCAGCCACTCCAGCTTCTCCGGCTCCTGCACCGCTCTGGGCTCTGCCCTGCCCCAGGGCCTTTGCACAGCAGTGCCCTCTGCCTGCATCCCGTCTGTCAAGGTACAATTGCATGCCCACTGCTTCCTTTCTCCTGCTTCGTTTTTCTTACTAGCCTCTCTCACCACTGGAGTCACTGTACCTTTACTTATCTGGTGTCACGTCTACGTCTGGTATTAAACGTCATTCCAGCTCTCTGGGAGGCTGAGGCAGAAGGATTGCAAATTCAAGCGTAGCTTAGTGAGACCCTGTCTCAAAACAAAAATTGAAAAGGACCAGGAATGAAGCTCACGGCAAAGCTCTGGGTTCAATCACCAGCACTGGGAGGAAAACTTAGCCCTGCCAGGGCTGGGAGTTTTTCCTGTTTTTTGTTTTGTTTGTTTTTGTTTTGAGACAGGTCTTTCTTTGTAGTTCAGGCTGGCTCTGAGATCACTATGGAGCCCAGCAAAGCCTCGAACTCACAGCAATCCTGCCTCTGCCTCCCAAGTGCTGGGATGACAGGCGTGAGCCACTACGCCAGCTGTTTTATTTTTATTTTTATTTTTCCAGTACTGGAGGTTGAAACAGAGCTACAGCCTCAGCCCTTTTTATTTCTTACTTTGTCACATAATATCTATCTGTAGGTTGCCCAGGTCAGGCCTAAACTTGAAATCTTCCTGCCTCAGCCTCCCAGCTGCTGAGATGTTACCTTCAGCTGAATGCAAGCATAAATTGAAGCAATAATCAAAAGCAGGTAACAGTGTAACAAATCAAGCAATAAGAAAGACAAAAGTCTACCAAGAAAAACAAAAAGAAGCCATGTAATGAACAAGGCTTTAACTTTCACTTAAGAAATCCAGGTGGGGGTGGGGGGGGTGAGTCACCACACCCGGTATTGTTGTATGTGGTTACTGGGAATTGAACTTGGGACTTTGCGCTTGCAAGGCAGACACCAGAACCACTGATCTAAATCCCTGGCCCAGTTTCCTTCTTCTTGATGGAACTCTGGTACATAGTCCAGATTTTAAAATGACAACAGCTTTCACTGGGATATAATACACCCTGCGCAAAGGCACTCATTTTTATTTCTGTACCAAACTGGCAACCTTTATGAAGCTTTCTTTTTCTTTCTTTCTGTTTGTTTTCCTTTTTTTTTTTTTTGCTTTTTGGGACAGGGTCTCGCTTTGTAGTTCAGGCTGGCCCTGAGCTCACTATGGTGCCCAGGCAAGCCGCCGCGAACTCAGCAATCCTCCTGTCTCTGCCTCCCGAGTGCTGGGATGACAGGCGTGAGCCACCACGTCCGGCATTGTGGTATGCGGTATTGATTGTTGGTGGGCGTGTCTTCACGCTCAGCATTATATGTGGTAACTGGGGATCGAACTCAGGACCTTGCGCTTGCGAAGCAGGCGCCGGAACCACTGAGCTAACTCTCCGGCCCCGTTTTCCTTTTTTTTTTTTTTTTGAGACAAGACCTCAGTTTGTAGTTCAAGCCATCTCTGAACTTACTATATAGCCAGACTGGCCTAGAACTTGAAATCTCGGTGATCCTCCTGCCTCAGCCTTCTGAGTGCTGGGATTACAGACATGTGCCACCTCACCCAACCAGTTGTGTGGAAGTTGGTGCCCTGCGGATGTAAGGTTTTTTCCTGGGCTCTCAATTCTGCATCTTTGAAACTGTGAGTACTACAGTTTTGCCCTTTGCTCAAGACTGGTCTTTTTGTGCTTCAGAGTCCCCTAAAGTTCAGTAGAATTTTGGGGAGTGCAAAAGAAGACCAGCTGGGATTTTGACAGGAATTGGGTTGAATCTGCAGGTCAATTCGGGCAGTGTCAGCATCTTGATAGTATTATTATCCTGCCCACGAACATGGACTGCCTTCACACCTACTCAGGTCTTCATTTCTCTTGACACAGCTTGCTTTTGTTTTGTTTTTGAGACAGTCTCACTATGTAGTTCAAGCTAGGCTTGACTCATTAGGTTAGCATCAAACTCATGGAGATCCTCCTGCCTCTGTCTTCCAAGTGCTGGGATGACAGCATGTGCTACAACGCCAGGCCGTTTTGTTGTTTTATAGTACATGTTCTGCAAGTCTTTCTGTAAGTGTATTCCTAAGTATTTTACTCTTTTTGATCAGCGGTAAATGGCATTGGATTCTTAATTTGGGTTGCTCATTCCAGTGATGGGAAAAACAGCAGATTTTTTTTTTTTTTGAGACAGGGTCTCACTCTGTAGTTCAAGGTAGCTCTGAGCTCACTATGTAGCCCAGGCAAGCCTCGAACTCAGCAATCCTCCTGTCTCTGCCTCCTGAGTGCTGGGATGACAGGCGTGAGCCACCACGCCCGGCACTGTGGTATGTGGTATTGATGGCTGGTGGGCGTGAGTCTCCACGCCCAGCATTGTATGTGGTTACCGGGGATCGAACTCAGGACCTTGTGCTTGTGAGGCAGGTGCTGGAACCACTGAGCTAACCCTCCGGCCCCAACAGCAGATTTTTTTCTTTGCATATTGATCTCATATCTTGCTGCCTTGCAAAGTTAATTTATTAGTTTTAATAGTTTTTTCATGATTCTCTTAAGATTTTCTTTATGCAAAATAACGTCACCTGGAAATAGAGATAGTTGGATTTCTTTCCCAAGGACAATAGTTCTTATTCCCTTTTGTTGCCTATGTGTCTGCTAGGACGTCCGGCACAGAGTTGAGCAGGAGCAGTGAGATACCTGATTCTTGGTCCCGACTTTAGAGGCAAGCAAGGTTCAGACCTCCAGCCCTGAGTCTGAGGTCAGCTACACATTCCCTCCACCAGGGGACTTTCTTGCTCTTCCTAACGCCCTGAGAGCCCCGTTACCGGCTCAGCACTGGAGATGGAACCGCGGACCTTCCCACTGACCTACATCCTCTGCTCTTTTGTTTATTCAATTTTTTTTTTTTTTGCTTGTTTGTTGCAAAAGGGTCCCGCTACCCAGTTCAGGCTGGCCTTGAACTCTCTGTGACCCTCCCGCCTCTGCCTCCTGAGTGCGTGGACAAGGAATGGTGTGCACACTGTGCCTGGCTTTCATGACAGTTTTATCAGGAAGGGATGTTGAATTTTGCAATTGCCACTGTCAGGATCTGAACCCATCTCCTCATTCCAGAGCCCAGAGGGCACGCAGCGTTGGCCAGGCGCTCAGAGCCTCCCTGGCCCTGGGGCGGAGCCGGCCCAGCCCCTGATTTGGGAGAGAATCCCGTCCACAGGGCAGGGCGGGGCCGGTTCCACTGGAACAGGCTCCAGGAAACACCATGGAGCTCATTATTAGGTTGGGCAGCTGCCAGGCAGAGGTGGGGAGAGGGGTGGGCGGTGCCCGCAGAGGTAGGAACACTGGGGGACTGAACTCTTCACCCGGCCGCCTGCCAGGCCCCGGCACACCCAGCCTCCCGCGGAGGGAACCTGGAGCCTCTGCCTCGCCCCGCGGACAACATTGCCTCCGTCTCCGCAAGCTGTGCTGCTGCCAGTCTCCGCCTCACGCTACCAGAGCGAGGGCTGTCAGCCCGCCGGCTGCCTGCGGGCTGCAATCAGCTGCCACAATACTTTGTTCCTTGTCTTTTCCTGGAGCTGGAGTTGGATGGAGCACAGGGCACTCCCACGGGCTACACTCCCCAGCAGTTTTTTTTTTTTTTTTTTGAGACAGGGTCTCGCTTTGTAGTTCAGGCTGGCCCTGAGCTCACTATGGAGCCCAGGCAAGCCTCAAACTCAGCGATGCTCCTGCCTCTGCCTCCCGAGTGCTGGGATGACAGGCGTGAGCCGCCACGCCCGGCACTGTGGTATGTGGTATTGATTGCTGGTGGGCGTGAGTCACCATGCCCAGTATTGTTGTATGTGGTTACTGGGGATTGAACCAGGAACCTTGCACTTGCCAGGCAGGTGTCAGAACCACTGAGCTAAATCTCCGGCTCATTCCCTAGCATTTTTATTTTGAAACAGGGTCTCCCTAAGTGGCCACACTGTCCTGCTTGTGTTCAGTCTTGGAATCCTCCTGCCTCAGCCTCCCACCTTAACCTTGACTTGTCGGCTTAAGCAATGGGGATGCGGGGGTCCTGCCCACGAGATAGGGAGGTCAGGACCAAGAACCAGGTATCTCACTCCTGCTCAACATTGTGCCAGACAACCTAGGCAAGAAAAGGAAATAAGAACTAATGTCCTCGGAATAGAAGTCCAACTATCTCTATTTGCATGAGACCTTATTTTACATAAACTTCCCACCCTAACCTCTGCTTAGAAGGATATTTTTTTCTCTCCAGGATCCCACTTGCAATTCAGGCTGGCCTTGAACTTATTATGAAGCCCAGGCTGGCCCTAAATTTGCAGCAATTCTCCTGCCTCAGCCTCCCAAGTGCTGGGACTACAGGTATGTGCCACCATGCCTGGCTTCTCCTTCTCCCTCTTCCTTTGTCCCAACCCCTCCCTCTCTCCCCTCCGCTTCTTTCCTCAGTTATCAGAATGGGACCCAGGACAACGCGTCCCATCCACCCCTCCGGCCCAAGAGGCGGAGATCCTTCTTCTCATTCATGGGGATGTACACTGAGGTAGCGATGGCATGGGAAGACAGAGAGGAAACAAGCGAAGGGGTCCCCGGATGAAAGCATTCCTCACCAAGATGCACCTGGTGCTAAGAGGAGAAGGTGGGGTCACTTGGAAGATGGCCGGAGGTGTCAGAGGACAAGAAGGGTGGTCCTGGATTTCCAGGTGCAGTGTGCAAAGGCCCTGGGGTGGTGCAGGGAGGAGCCCCGGTGACTGGGGCAGAGGCTGTGGGGAGGGGCCGGTGTCTGCCCGGACAGAAAGCCTTTACCACAGTGAGCTATTGTCTGTCTTCTCCACAGCACCGTTAACTGCAGCTATTTCTTTAGACTATTTTGTTTACCTCTGTGTCCGAAGCACTCAAAGCTGCTCAGCACCGGGCTGAATGGACGCCCCAGGGGACTCGCTCCAGCGTGTTTGAATCGTCTCCCTTCGCGGCACCCCAGAACCCGGAGGCCCGAGTGGCCACCCCTTCCCCGGCACGGGACAGGCAGGCTCAGTGTGGCACGTCCGCTCCACTTCCGCGGAGCCGGGCGCTCGGCCCCTGGGAGGCCTCGCAAGGCCGCGTCCCCATCGCGTGGCCGGCAAAACCGAGGCCAGCGCGTCCCGGCCTGGCCGGGGTCAGCCAGTGGGAAGGAGCCCAGGCGGGCGCTGCGAACCTGGCCGCTGCGCCTGCCGCTGGGAAACTCCGAGCTTAATTTAGGCTCCATGTTAAATTATTCATCTTCCCCTCTCCTCCTGTTTATGACTTCCGACTTGCTGTTTTCTTCCCTAGGTTAATGCCTTTTGTTTATTTGCATCTTTGGCCTGAAATGAATGAATCAACGATTTTGAAGGAAAAGCCCCCAATTCTCATCATACATCAGTTCTGCTCTCCCTGTGTCCCCTTCTTCCTTCCCTCCTTCTCCTTCCTTCCCTCTCGCTCTGTCTTGTGTGTCGGGGACGGAACTCAAGCCCCTCCGCACTGGCTAAGCAAGCGCTGGCCTCTGTGCCGCGCTGGGCCCCAGCCCCCAAATTCTGTAACTTGGGGGACACGGACAGGACCTGCCATCTCCTATGGCAACTTGAACCCCCTGCCACAGGATAAACTTCTCTTTGTCTTTGCTTTCAATTCATTTTCGGGCACCAAGGACAGTCCAGGCCCGCAGGGCTCAACGCTGCCACCGAACAATACCCGGAAGCAGCAGCGGCTGGGCCGGTCCATCCACGGTAATCGGTGACACGGCTTGGGCACCCCGAAGGCTCTCTGGAGCCCCACCTGAAGACAGATGACAAGACAGAGGTGTGCGGGGGTGGCTGGTGCGGAAGCCGGAGTGGCTTCTCCTGGCCCAACCAATAGAGCAGAAATGGCACAGATGATTACGGAAAGATCTCAAAGGAAGAACAGTTCAAGAGGCAGGGGAAGGGCCCCGGACCCTGAGGGAGGGCAACTGGTTTGGAGGAAAGGTCAGAAGCTGGCTTGGTCGCAGCACAGGGACCCAAGAACAGGGTACTGTTCTGAGCGCACAGCTGCAAACAGGAGGTTGGATTTTGTCCAAAGGGCACTGGGGAGCCATGGCAGAGTTTAGAGCAGCATATTGCAAGTGCCACAGCCTTTGCACCAAGCGCCCTGAGGGCTTCCCCGCGGGCAGTGGCTGGAGGGGCCCCCCTGGAGCTGTCGCTGCAGCCCACGTGTCCCGCGAAGCTCCAGCACCCCGCATCCCACGTGCTCCCGAGGCCCTTTAAATATCCCTATCCCACGTGACCGAGTCGCTCCTCCTCATTGGCCGAAGGGGGCGTGACAATAGCGCGGTTGCGCACTGACGCTCGGGGGGGGGCCGATTCTGCCCAGGCCCCGCCCTTCGGCGGCGGCGGCGGAAGGGGTGACGTCACCGGCTGGGGGCGCGCGAGCCGCAGTGAGTGTCCTCCGCCGCCAGCCCGCCCGCCCGGCAGCCCGGCCGGCGCGCGCACGCCGCGAGCCGCTGGCGCTCGGGGCTCCGCTCGGATCCCATGCAACAGCCAGGATGTGAAGCGGGGCAGAGCCGGGGGAGCCCAGCCCAGCCAGCCTGCTGCAGGTAGGTGCAAAAGCAAAAAGCCCCGTGCGTTCGACTGCCAGAAAGAAAGAGATGCCGGCGCCCGGGTGGGGGCGGGGGCGGCTAGGCGGCGGAGCGGGCAGCGCGCCGGCTTTGTGCTCCGGGCCATTGTGCTCCGGGTGCCCGCTGCACCGGGGTGCGCGCCCGGGCGCCGGCGGGCGAGACCGGGGTCCGGCGGCTCGGGGGCCTCTGGAGGAGCGGCACGCGCTCCGAGTCCGCGGTTTGGACATTGCCCAGCGCCGCCCCGCGGCTGCACCACGCCGGCTGCGGTGGGTACGCGCGGTGCCGCCTGCTAGGAGTCCTCGGGCGGGTCCTTCGGGGGGACTCGACAGGGAGCGCGAGTCGTGGAGTAAGGGACTGGCGTCCCCAGGTGGGCATCGGCCGGGGAGCTCGGGGCCACCGTCCCTCTCCAGGCCTCCATGAGACCCGGCTGCGTGCGCCCCGCGGGGAGGGGGGGGTCCCTCGGGCACCCAGGCCTGGCCCCACCCTTTTACCTTCGCGGCGCCCCGTCCCCTCCAGCTCCCCTTAGCTTCCCAGGCGCCGGGAACCCCAGCGCCAGCTCCCCGGGATTCTGGGCGCACGAGGGCGCGCTCCTGGCACCCCGACCTCATCCTTTCTGTGCGCGCGGGGGGCTCCGCGGGGATCCCGGGGGACTGGCAGCAGCCCCGCCGCTCGGCAAGCCCGGGAGCCCCTCTGGGGGCCGGGGGAGGGGCGGTGACGTCATCCCGGGGGTGGGGCGGCCGGATCCAGGTTGCAGGGGCTGGGGGCGCTCCTGGAGGGGACCCCCCTCGGTTTGCTGCGCCGGCGCCCTAGCTGCGCGGCTTTGGCCAAGTTCACCTCTCTTTGTGGGAATCTCCAAAATTTAGGATACTCCCCACGTCCCCTTCCTTACAAGCCGATGCAGTTGCCCCACCAACCTCTCCCCTAAATTTGGGGAACACCCCCTCCTTGAGCTGCTTCCTTTTTAAAATTATCAAATCCGGGAACCCCACTACCATCACCACAAGCTATTCTCTTTAAAGACACACCCCCCAAAATCTAGACCCTGCTTTGTCACCCCTTCTCCGTCTCAGACCCTCCGGGAGCGGCCCCGAGTCCGCAGCGCTGGGGAGCTTTCTACACACAGCTCTTCCACAAATTCGGCGGCTTCTCGAGCGAACCCCCTCTTGCACCCTGCTGGGGGCTGCCCCTCGTCCTCCCTCCCCGGGCTCTGCCGGGATTCCCCATCACCCGGTCTGAGTCGAGGGGGTGTCCCCATTCTAAGCGTCTCATCAGCTCCCCAAGAAGAGCAGCGTGGGCAGCGCGGCTGTAAAGGGGCGTCAGAGACGGCGGCGTCCGAGCTGAGCGCTGTGGACTCCGAGAGCCCAGACAAAGCCACGGGGGCCCAGAGTCCCGGGACGAGGGGCCGCCAGCCTGGCCCCTTCCACTCCGCCCGCTCTCGGCTCCTGGATTCTTGTCCCTTAACGTCTCCACCGCTGCTGTCAGTGGGGTGGGGGCTCCCATCTTTGGGGTGTCCTGCCCCCCTCCGTGGTGCCGCCTTCCGCTGCCCGCCTGCGCCTCCACTTCTGTGGCACCAGCTGCCGCCGCCAGAGCTTGGAGCTTTTATTAATGGCCGAGGGACTCAGCCGATTGCGTGTGCCCCTCCCCCTCGCAGGGTCCCTTCCTTTGTGCCCCTCCCCCTGCCAGGCGCACCGCCTTCTGTCCCTCTCTCCTCCTGTGCCAGCTGAGACTTTGGCAACAGAAGGCAGGCAGCTGGGGCTGGGGGTGGCTGCTCCCCGCCCCCAAATCCCAGAGCCAGTCTTTGGTCTCGCGGCTCCTGCTCCTCCCGGGTCCTTGTCCCCCTAAGATGCCTTCCTGGGGTGTTTCTTTTTACCTGCCTTCTCCACAAAGCTGCCTCCTTTCTCCGGAAGCTTCGTCCGCTTCTGTCCGCCGGGCCTGGGGCACCTTCACTATGACATTGCACTTCTGTGTGGTGCCAGCCGCCCCCAACCCCCTGGGGGCCGCCACCCGCCACCGTGGTGGCCCTGGGAGTTGGTGTAATTGGGCTCAGGCAAACACACCATCACGGGAGACCCAGCCTGCCCAGTGAGCTCATGAGCTGTTTCTGTTCTTGCTACCCTGGCCCCGGGGCAGATGACATCGGCCCCCCAAGGGGGTGACAGGCTGGCAGTGTGAGTGGCCATCCCAAGGCGGAATGCTGTCCCCAGAGGCGACATCCTGGCTGGCACCCTGGGGGGATGGGCACCGTGGAGCGGCCAGGTGTGGCTGAGGCTGGTCCTGGGTCCCTGTGCCCGGACCCCTCTGGCTTTGTGTGTGGCGGCTGCAGGGAAAGTGGCTACCCGGCCCCAGGCCCTCCGTGCGGCCAGGGCAGAGCGCAGTGGAGAGGCGCTGCGTTCTTAACGTCACGAGGAGGGCGGACTTTGCTTTCTTTCTTTCCCGTCTTCGGTGACAGAGGCTTCCCCTCGGGTCTGGGACGGTCTGAGGGCGGCTTCATGGGTCTCGGGCACTGAGCGGGAACGTCGTGGAAGGAGGGGACACATCTGGAGCCGTCCCTGTCCACCTGGTTTCTTCCGTAGGTTGCATGGAGCCGGGGCTCAGCCTGGGCTCCAGACTTGGGCCAGGGAGGCAGCTCTGTCTCCACTCGGCTGCATGTTGCTGGGGTGTGACTCGGTTTCCCCACCTGCCTCTGGGTTCCGCACCGAGCCAAGTTTCCTAGGGAGACCTGTGGCTCCGCCGGCGACTCCGGGGACCGTGTGGCTGTACTGAGCGCCAGTGCAGTGGCCGGGATGTGTGCAGAGGCGACGGGACTCGGTGGCCCGGGATTCACCCGTCTGCCAGTCTCATGGCACCACGGTGCGCATGGGGAAGGTGCAGGATGGGGGTGAGCCAGGAAGAGAACCCTAAAAATAAAGTCAGATATTTATAAACCCGGCGGGTTCAGGGGATAATTGACGAAGCCTGGTGTCTTCGCAGAGCGCGGCTCCTGCTTCCTCACCCGTTAGGCTGCGCCTGTGGTGCTGATCAGAGCCAGGAGGGGCCTGCAGGAGGGTCGGGTGTGGGGCAGGGCGCGGTTTGGGTCCTTTCTTGGGGGCCCCTGTGGGCCTGGGCCTGGGAGCCACCGGGGCTTCCCTCCCGAGACAGCAGCAGGCCCCAGGCCCCTCGCCCTCCCTTGTCCTTCCTGTGACCAAAGGTAGTGGGATGGAGGGTGTGGGGGTCCCCAGCCGCTCTCGCTCTCGCTCTGCTCTCGGCCTCCTCTGCTTGGACCCGCCCTGGCCCGGAACAAAGGCGCTGGACGCGGCTCCCTGCTGAAGCAGGCGCTGCCGCAGGCTGGCGAGCGGAAGAGAAGGGGGTGCCGGCTCACTCCTCACTCGGGTGCTGTCCTGTCTCCAGGGGGCACTTTGAGGCCCCAGATCAGGGACGGGATGCCTGTGGAGCCGCCTCCCCTTCACTGCAGACAGCAGCCCAGAGACGCCCCTTTAGGGTGGTGACACGCAGGGTGTCCCCGACCCGAGGGTCAAGGGCGTCGCGTGTCCCATGCGGCTCCCGCCTCCCTCGCTCCTCCCCTACCTGTCTTCTTGGCAGGACGGACCTCGCGGCGTTCGCACCGAGCTCCGTCCCCAACCCTTTTTTAAATCATTTTGACTGAGGCAAGGTCTCGCTAAGTTGTTAAGTTGCCCGGGACCCTCCTGCCTCAGCCTCCCTCAGTCCTGGGAAGACTTGTCATTCTGTCCAGCCTCCCTTTACTTTAAGCAGAGGAAAGACACTCAAAACAGTCCTCGCGGTGCCAAGCCAGGGCTGAGGGTGTAGCTCAGTGGTAGCGAGCGCTTGCCTGGCACCTACAGGCTTCGTTCTGGGCACAGCCGAAAAAGAAAAAAAAAGCCCGACGCACCATTTCTGTCTGTCTCTGGCTGGTATTTCAGAGGTGCTGGGGCCGTGCGTGGGGGATACGTAAAAATCAATCGGCTTACGCGTGTGCAAAGGCAAAAATTAACGAGCGGATCACGGTGACTCACGGCCGGGCCCTGACTTTCACACCGCTTTATTTTTGTCTTTCTCTTTCCTCTTTTTTTCCCATTTCCTCTCTGTTTTATTTTTCCCTCCCCCGGGTGCGGCTGGGCCCGCCGTCCCCACCCAGGCCAAGCCGGACCCACACTGGTGCTGTTCTGGGGGTGGCGGAGGCTTCCTTCCCGCCCGGAGCCCCGGGATTCCAGGCCCCGGGCAGAAGCACCGAGGCGGGAGCAGCTTTCTGGGTCACTCCGCCGCCTTCCACCGCCTCAGCCACGCCACTCAGCAGCGACCCTTTTTGAAAGGGTGGATTTTGTCTGCGGTAGGCTTTCTGCTACCTGGGTGGGCCCTGACGCTTTTGAGTTTTATTTTTATCTTATTTTATTTTTATCTTTGTTATTCATCCATTGTAGAAAAACTAGGCGCTTTCTTTTTTTTCTTTTTTTGAGACAGGGTCTTGCTATGGAGTCCCGGCCGGCCTTGAGCTCACTATGGAGCCCAGGCTGATCCTGAGCTTGTGGGGGTGATCCTCCTGCCTCAGCCTTCCAAGCGCTGGGATGACAGGCGTGCACTGTCACGCTGGGCCCCGTTACTTTGGGCCCGTTTCTGTCTTTGCTTCCTCGCCCTGTGTGATCTCTCCTCTGTCCCTTGTCCGCAGAGCAACAACTTTGCCCGGGAAATGAGGTAACCCTCTGGATTCCGTGCAGAGCGGCCACCAGCTCTTGCCGTGCTGTGCAGACCAGGCTGGGTTGCTTGACCTCTCTGGGCTCTGTGATCACTGCTGTCTGGGAGTCCTGGCCTGTATCTGGGGGTCCGGATCCCAGATGCCGCCAGCCCCGCGCCTCCCCTTCCGTCTGTCTCCCTGTGGCCCTCCCGAGAGTGCCAGTTGGTGCTGGGCCCCGGCAGGCAGGCTGCAGCCTGGAGAGGGGCGGGAAGATACTGCCTTGTGGTGCTGTCGCTTGGGTAATGAGTGTTGGTGGAAGCGCAGGGTTCTGGGGAAGGGGCGGCACCCCGGCTGCGTGTGTATAATTTGATGTTGCATATAATTAACCCTGTGATTAGTAAATGAGGGGGTGGGGTGGCAGCAGCGGCTCCGACGTGGCGTCTCTGCTCCGCGGAGGGGCTCAGCTAAGGGAGCGAATCCGCAGCCCCCTCGGCCTGCTGACCTTCAGTCCTCTTGGACTTGATGCCACTGCAGGTGCCGGAGATGGGGCTGAGCCACGCAGCCTGTGTGTGACAGCACAGGGTGTCCACTGACACATTTTGAATTCCTGAATTCTCTCTCTTCCTTTCTCCTGCACTGGGGACTGAACCCAGGGCCTTCACACCGAGCTACATTCTAGCCTCTTTTTTTGGTGTCAGGAATCGAACTCTGGACCTTGCACTTGCCAGGCAGGCACCGCACCACTGAGCCACTCCTATTTTTACTTTAAGACTGACTGGGTCTCAGTTGCTAAACTTTGCATATCTGTGCGACCCTCCTGCCTCAGCTTCCCAGACCGTGGATGTCCTTTGTTTCTGTCAGTCCGTGCAGCACCTTCGGGGCAGCGGCTTCCCGACAGCCCCCAGCCTTCCGCAGCCCCTCCACAGGGTCCGGCGAGCTCGGCAGGATGACTCAGCCGCTGGAAACTGGGGCGTTCCCCGTCGCTGGCTGCCTAATCAAGGCCGCCCCACTTCTGCCGCGAGACCGGGCCAGGCGCCTGGCGGGAGCTGAGCTGCTGGGAGCCAGGAAGGTGGGCGGGGAGGCAGGCACTGCGCAGAGACCCCAGGTCACAGCTTCCTGTGTCCGAGCCCTGGCGGTATAGAGCGGGGGGGGGGGGCAGCCGCGGGCTTGGGGGCGCCCCGTCTCCGAGGTGGATGGAAGGCAGGCAGCGTCTGTTCTCAGACCCAGTCGCTCAGTCAGCCTCTGAGGAAGAGCGGCTGCTGAGAGCTTGGGGCCAGAGCCCTCGGCGCGGAGGTGCACGCCTGTCTTCAAGCTCTGTGCGAGGCTGAGGCGGGAGGGTCCCCGGTTCAAGCCCAGCCTGGGCAACTGAGTGATTTAGACCCTGTCTCAAAATGAAAAATAAAAAGGACTGGGGTTGCCGTGTGTGGGTTTCAACATAATACTGCAAAAAGACCATCAAAATTTGGGGCGTCGGACCCTGGATTCCAGCCCCGTTGCTTCCTCGCCGTTAAGCCCCCGGCTGTGACACAG
Organism: Thryonomys swinderianus; assembly: GCA_004025085.1. Lineage (NCBI taxonomy): Eukaryota > Metazoa > Chordata > Mammalia > Rodentia > Thryonomyidae > Thryonomys > Thryonomys swinderianus. The sequence goes on from PVIC010034441.1 coordinate 19,683, forward strand.
CAGTGCTGAGCCTCGGTCCGATCTGTTCGCGGGGTCTG
>PVIC010034442.1:0-19591 GCA_004025085.1 Thryonomys swinderianus
AAAAAAAAAAAAAGTTCAAGGCAGGGGCCAGAGATTTAGCTCAGTGGCTCCAGGGCCCACCTAGCAAGCACAAAATCCTGAAGTTGATCCAGTAACCACATACAGGATAATGGGTGTGATGACTCACGCCCACCAGCAATCAGTACCACATACCACAATGCTGGGTGTGATGGCTCATGCCTGTAATCCGAGCACTCAGGAGGCAGAGGCAGAAGGATTGCTGAGTTTGAGTCTTGCCTGGGTACATACTGAGCTCAGGGCCAGCCTGAACTACAAAGTGAGACCCTGTCTCAAAAAATTAAAAACATTTAAAAAATTTTTAAAAGTCAAATAAAAATAAGCTTTTGTATATAGCAAGGGGAAAGGGTTAGGGGGTAATGGGATAAAATATAATTTATTTTAAAAAACTAAAAAATAAAATGAAAAGGGCTGGAGATGGTCTTAGTGACAGAGAACTTGCCTAGCAAGTACAAGGCCTGGTTCAATCCCTAGTAATACTTCCCCCTAAAATTGAAGAAAAGGCCATTTTATCACTATTTACTGATGATCCAATTATATAAAGAAAAAACCTAATGTAAGTGTTCTGTAAAATGAAACTGGGCATGGTGGTACACACCTATAATCCCAATCAATACTCAAGAGGCTGATGTGTTCGCTGCCAGTCTGGGCTACATACTGAGTTTAAGGCCAGCATAGTAAATCCTTGTCTCAAAAAAAAAATAAAAAAGATTAAAAAAAAAACCTGTTATGTAAGATGTGTACATATAAAATAAATACATCTAGTACAAAATTGTCACTAGTTAGAAAAGCTCAATGATACTTTTAAAACATAATATTCAACCAGATATTTCATTCCATTAGTGAAAACTAGAACAATTAGGAACACTAAATCATAAAAATATTAACACTAAAATATACCTTTCTTCTAGCTGTTCAGTGATTTCCAAGACTTAAAATGTGACATCAGCATAAGTTCTTGGCATACCGGAGGTAACTGTAATAGCAACTGACTATTAGCTTTACCTTTCTTCCCATGGTTTTCAGTACTGGGGATTGAACTCAAGATCCTGCACTTGCCAGTCAAGTGCAGCACCACTAAGCAACATCCCAGACCCTAGCCATGTCTTTCTCAATTTATAGATGCACCTCTCCTAGGAACCCACAAGCTACTACTATAACTGCTATAGGCAGGTAAGCTAGTTAGACATCTTGTGGGCAGTTAGGGCCAGCCCTCAAAAAAGGAGCCAACATGGAGGACAGTCAAGGAGACCTTCACTAAAAGTCAACATTATCAAAGGAAAAACTACTCTTCCTGGAAAATAGTGATTGATAGGCCTCAATCTCCTTTCCGGGGTAGAGGGCTAGGACCTTGACCCACCCCTCCTGGAAAAAGACTCCGTATGCTTTCCCACTGGATCCCCCTTTAAGCAATATAACCTAAGTGACTGTACTTGCAATGTTACTGGTTGACTATAATTTTGTCCAAACTTAAACCTGACACACCTCGTGGCTTTGCTTCATAAAAGCCCCCTGGGAGAGGTGAGTAGGTCACCTCTCAGGTCCCCCTTCTGTCCCTCTTAAGCAGTTTTCTTTCTCAATAAAGTTTTCCTACTTTTAACTTTTGTCGTTTCTAAAATTCATTTTTTTATTTTAGAGAACACAAACTTGTGTTTCAGGTATCTAGCAGGTTGGGAACTAGGCTTTCTTACTGTATCATAATAGTGTTTTCTTATGCACATCTGAGCATGTGCCAGCAATTATGTATTATTTCCTCAACTGCTCACTGCAAAAGTAATTTACAGTGAAAAGCTAAATTTCAAACAGAATAAAATCAAGAGCAGAGTAACACTTTAACTGCAAAACATTCATTATTGCTGTCACATAGTAGTGCATGCTTACTTGCTCCTCAGCCACAAGCAAAGGATGTGTAGATTCTTCACCAACTGAAGGCAGGCGAGCACTTCCCACAGAAGGGTGTCTGCTTGAAGGGTGAGATGAAGCATCTCCAAAGGAGGGGTATCGGGGATATCCATTAGGTAAGCTCTGAGCAGCAAGCCCTGGAGCTGAGTTTAAGAAGCCAGGATGTGGGGAAGAGCAGAGCAACAAAAACAAAAGTGGATGAGAATCTAACCTGAAGATTAAGAAAGGTGTTTTGGACAAGTCCTACAGAAATTATAGTAAAATAATACCTTCACCTATGTTTTAAATGATACAGAATAATAAATGTTTTCATTTCAAAATGCTTACAAATAAGAATTGTTTTAAAAAACTGATGATCATTATACTTCTTTTAAATCAATGGTGATTTCAAGTATGTTATAAATATCCATAATTTACAGTTTAGAAGGATCTGATATTCGAGCTGTTAAGAGGGAAACCACTACTTACTTGTAGGTGTTCGAGGTGTCCTGGGGACCTCTAATTCTGTCTGATGATTATTCCTTTCTACCACTGGCTCTTCCACTACGTTTATGCTATTATTCTGCATAATCTCTTGCAACATATTAAATAGTTCTTCTGCACGAGCACACTTAAAGGCAAAGATTCCTACAAATATAAACCGAATATAAACAAGAGAGAAAAGTGGCAGCCATATCTTTAAAAAATTCTAAGAATATATGTCAAAGAACAAAATTAAAATTGTCAAGAAAACATTCCTTGTGCCAAGAAGGGCCTTTTAAATAAACTCCTGAATTAATTGCTTCGCCTGATGTAGCTCATGGGCACAGTGCTAGGTCCCAAGTTTAATCCATGGTAACCCCCCCACAAAACAAAACAAAACAGACCTGATCAATTAATGATCATCCCTGTTTCAAAACATAAACTCTAGAAAAAAGTTTACAGAATAATTTTCATTTGTCTAAAGGAGAGAGACAGCACATAACAAAGCAAGATTGTATACTTTAGTCTGTTTTTAACAGCAGGGGGAGCCCACTCGCCATCAACAAGGCAAGACAGGATCTCTCTGGAGTGCAGGCGGGCCTTGAGCTCACCATGTATTCCTGGCAGGTCTGGATCTCATGCCAATCCTCCTGTCTCAGCCTCTCAAGTGCTGGGACTACAGGCACGTGGGTTCATTTACCATTTAAAGAAAACCTTTGCTAAAGGGCATACAACCATTTTGTTTAATTATTACAGTGCTACAAGACTGGTATTATCGTTATCATTTTATAAAGTTTAACGAGAACATGTAACTTGCCAAGGCCATTCAAAGAGAAAATACTGGAGCCGGAGATTTGGCTTAGTGGTTCCAGTGCCTGATTCCCAAGTGCAAGGTCCCTGGTTCAATCCCTGGTAACCACATACAACAATACTGGGCATGATGGCCATGCCTACTGGCAATCAGTACCTCATACCACAGATGCCAGGCTTGGTGGCTCAAGCCTGTAATCCCAGCACTTGGGAGGCAGAGGCAGGAGGATTGCTGAGTTCAAGGCTTGCTTGGGCTACATAGTGAGCTCAGGGCCAGCCTCAACTACAAAGCGAGACCCTGTCTCAAAAAAAAAAGAAAAAAGAGCAAATACCAAAAACAAAACAATACAACACAACACAAAACCAAACCAAATGAAGCTGTGTTCTGATTCCTAAATTTAGTTCTTTCTCAAAGGTAAAGAAATAAAGACAATCAATTTAACAGAACAATCATTTACTGAAAATCTTAAATTTAACATGAGTTAAAAATTCTAATACAGCCGGGCGTGGTGGCTCACGCCTGTCATCCCAGCACTTGGGAGGCAGAGACAGGAGGATTGCTGAGTTCGAGGCTTGCCTGGGCTACATAGTGAGCTCAGGGCCAGCCTGAACTACAAAGCGAGACCCTGTCTCAAAAAAAAAAAAAAAAAAAAATCCAATACAGGGCTGGGGATTTAGCTCAGTGGTTCTAGGTGGGTGTCTGCCTTGCAGACACAAGGTCCCAAGTTCAGTCCTGGTAACCACATACAACAATGACTCATGCCCACCAGCAATCAGCACCACAATGCCAGGTGTGGTGGTTCACACCTGTGATCTCAGGACTCGGGAGGCACAGGCAGGAGGATTGCTGTGAATTTGAGACTTGGGCTACAGAGCGAGCCTAGGGGCAGCCTGAAATACAAAGAGAGACCTTATCTCCCCGCCCCCCCAAAAAAAACCCAGAAAATGTGCTTAATAAATGCCTGATAAATCTTTATTACAGCTTTTTCTTTTTTTTTTGCTTTTTGGAGACAGGGTCTCGCTTTGTAGTTCAGGCTGGCCCTCAGCTCACTATGGTGCCCAGGCAAGCCTCCGTGAACTCAGCAATCCTCTTGTCTCTGCCTCCCAAGTGCTGGGATTACAGGCGTGAGCCACCACGTCCGGCATTGTGGTATGCGGTGTTGACTGTTGGTGGGCGTGTCTCCACGCCCAGCATTGTATGTGGTTTCCGGGGATTGAACTCAGGACCTTGCGCTTGCGAGCTTTTTCTTAACCCAGCTATTTGTGGAATTTTCTTTCAGAAAAAAATGATACTAAATTAACCACTATACATAGAGTAACTAAAAGAATGCTATTCTAAACGTGATAGTATTTGTAGAACATAAGGCTCTACCTACCTTGTCCAGTTTGACACCTTCGACCACTTTCAAAAGAAAAGAGGTTTGAGTCATAGCCATAGCGCCGCAGGCAGAGGTAGTGCCATTTTACGGAGTCACGTTTGCGAGTGTATAAAATCAGTTCTGTGTCTGTGAGTTCCATTATGCCGGAACCTAACTCATTCCCATCGTCATCCACATTAATGACCTAAAAAGGTGACCATCAAAACACATTTCACCAAGTCATCAGGGAAACCATTGTTATTGGTTGGCTTAGTTATTTTTGCTTATTTGTTAGTTCATTAAATAATGTGTGCAGTTCTTGTAAGGAATTTACATTCCTGATGGAAAAACAAGATATAAAAACAAAGTTGATGCTACAACACTGTACAGGACTAGTTGATAAGTGTAACAGAGGCTGTAGAAAACAGTAACTACAGGCTGAGGTCACTGGAGACAACTTCATGCAAGAGAAGCAAGAAGAACTCCAGGTGGACCTGGAGTATAAACAAACTTAGATGGGAAGAGGGAAAGTCGGAAGGCTCAAGAGATGTAGACTAACCATCTCTTGAGCTACAACACTAAAACAGAACACAGAGCTTCCTTTTAGAGACCAAAATAAGACTAGCACAAAGTTCACAGAACAAACAGTCTGGTACTGCTGAGCTTCAGAAAATGCCCAAAGACTAACAGATAATATTATGCAAGCATTCCCAGGGCAAAGTGCTTTCCATGTATTTTTCTCATAGCAATCTTACACCAGAAGTGTTCTTTGTACAAAAAGAGAATTAAGACTTGGTGATAATGTAACCTGCTGAAGGCTACAAAGGTATACAGTAACAAGGTGTGGTTTACACTAGGTTTCTGTGATCCAGAGGTTATGACTTATAGGAGGCTAAAGAGACACTAAATAGCTGTGGGAACATTTAGCCTATAGGTAACAGGACACCACAGAAGTTTTAGCAAACTGGTTAGTGAACAATAAAAGAAGATTAATTTAATGCAAATACAAGATGGATGATAGGAAGACTGGAAGTATGGTACAGTTAGAAATTATTCCAGCATGCATGAAAATAATATCTGAAATGTAGTGGCACAGTTTGGATCTTCAGCGTCCTCCAGAGGCTACTTGTTAAAGTCCTAATTTTCAACCTGTGGCTCTACTGAGGGTGGTGGAACCTTTAAGAGGTAGGACCCAGGAAGTCTGGTCATCAAGGCTGTGTCCTTGAAGCAGAAAGACCCCAGACTTCACCTTCCCCTCTTTTGCTTCATTATGATGTGCTGTCTCACCATAATCCCAAAGCAAAGGGGCCAATAGTTCATGGGTTGAAATCTGCAAAAACTGTCAGTCAAAATAAACCTTTCTGCATACAATTTGCTTTATGTCAGTCTTCATTTAAGGAAGAGAAAGCTGATTAACACAGGAGGTGATGAGATTGGGAAGGCACATGAAAAGTGACATTTTAAGGAAAATATTGCCAGAACTCCATAGTTAACTGAACACAAAGGACGAAAAAAAATGTCAAAATCCCTACAAAAAATCCCTAAAAGGATTCATGTATTGAAGGCTTGGTCCTTGGTATGTCAATGTTTTCTTTTTCCTTTCCTTTAAATCCTACTTTTAAGAAACCCAGTATGCTGGTGCACGCCTATAATCCCAATACTCAGGAGGCTAAAGCAGGAGGACTGCCTTGAGTTTGAGGCCAGCTGGGCTACCCAGTGAGTTTAAGAACAGCCCGAACTACTTACAACACTCTGTCTCTTAAAAAAAAACAGAACCCTGTTTTTAGAGAAATCAGTATGAGGTGGTCCTTAGGCTATAGGGGTGTGCCTTCAGAAGGGATTAATGTAGTTCCTGTGGGACCCTATTTGTCCACAGGAAGACTTTGGTTCATAGTTTTCCTTCCTACATGTACACCTATCACATTGATGATATGAACCTCAGTAATGATACTGGACATAAGGTGACACATTCACAGGGGCCTTTGTCAGAGTCGGTGCTGTGTTGCTTAAGACTTTCAGGATCCAGAATTATGAGCTCAATAAATCACTTTTCTTTATAAGCACACAAGCCTCCTCAAGTATCTCATTAAAATAATGAAAAATGGACTAATATAATTCCATATGCCAGTAAAAAAAAGTCATTTATTCAAATAGGAAAAAACAGAGTAGAAAAAAAGGGAAACAAAACAGCCTGGTGATAAAAATAAAGAAGTAGGACATATTAAAGGAAGCAAAAGAAGCACATAAAGTAGCTGTATAACTAAACTGGTTTTGCTTACCTTAAACTTGTTCCGATGGTTATCTGGGACAGTGTCTTTATCTGGACAGCTACAACAGCTACCCATGGCTTCTTCAGAAGACCATGTGAACACTGCATGCAAAATCAGTAAGAGAAAATTATTAGACACCATTAAATAAAAACCACAAAATAAAAACACTTCAGAAATTATCTATCAAGCATCATGTTTTGATGCAGAAAATGAAGCCCAACAAGGTATACTGGCTGAAACTAAACACATAGGTAGTAGTCAATTTTACTCAGTAACAAAAAGGACAAATTTTGTGAGGCAAACATCAGAGAAATCTCAAATTTCCAGTTCAATTTACAAGTTTGCCTATTTTAAAATTATCCAAAAAAAAAAAAATCAAGTCTCATATGTAATACTGGGTAATTTATGGTTATTAAGAATCATGACATTAATTCTTTATGACTTATCAAGAATGTCAAGCCCTTGGGCTGGGGATTTAGCTCAAGCAGCACTGTGCCAACTCTGGATGCACAAGGGCCCGAGTTAGAGCCCCAGTACCGCAAAAAAAAAAAAAAAAAAAAAAAAGGTCATTCCTTTTTTTGTTTTTTGGAGACAGTCTCACTTTGTAGTTCAGGCTGGTCCTGAGCTTACTATGTAGCCCAGGCAACCCTGAAACTCAGCCATCCTCCTGCCTCTGCCTCCTGAGTGCTGGGATTACAGGCGTGAGCCACCACACCCAGCAATGTGGTATGTGGTACTGATTGCTGGTGGGGATAAATGGTATATGGGTGCTTGCTAGGCAGGCGCTGGAACCACTGAGCTAAATCTCTGGCCCTGTCATGTCCTTCTTTAACAAAAAGATCACCAAAAAGATGCTAGACTTCTACTTTGACACGTTTTCCTTTTTCTCTTTTTGTACTAGGAACTAAACCCAGGGCCTTTGCACTGAACTATATCTTTATTCCATTTTCTGGTTTTATTTTTTATTTTCAGACAGGATCTCACTAAGTTGCTAAACTGGCCAAGCTAAAGCTTGCAATTCTTCTACTCAGCTCCTAGAGTGCTATGATTACAGATGTGCACCATCACACCCAGCTGCTATTTTGATTCTTGTTACTCATTACAATCTTTTATGTACCTCAAGAGTTCACTAAGACACAGCAAGTTTGTAATAGTACATTAGTAAGAGAGACTAATTCAGAATTCAACCAGTAATGGAACATACAGAATTCTAGTAGAAACAATACAGTATGTTCACTTAATCTTCCTTTCTTACAGGTTAACAGCAAAAGTGGGTGACAGTAAGTGCTCAAAAGCATCCCAAATGAACAAGGAAAGGAAAAATTCAAAGCCTCACTTCTAAGCAGGGGAAAGAACCAGAATGAACATGACAACATTTGAGAGAGGAGAATAGGGGATGTACAGAGGCTACAAAAGGACTCTCAACATCAATGTGACAAAAATCAATATCCCTCAGTGGTTCTCTACTGCTTTCAGGATACAATTTAAGTCTTCGGAGCATGGCATAAGGTTTTTACAAATCTGGTTCCTGTCTGTAGTCCAGTCAGTTCAAACTCTCCCTTTCTCCTGCTCAAATCCTACCCTTAGTCCAGGCAGACAGAACTGGCTATAGTTTCCCCCCAGGACCTCATTCTCTCACATTCTCCCCACAACTGCATTCTCTGTGCTTCTTCCCTTTTTCTCAAGATAACAGAGGGCAGTGCCTCTAGGAAGTTTTCACCAAGGACAACATACCAGGTGAGTTATAATTTGTTAACAACCAAAACACTGTGGGTTTCCCAGCATCACACCATCTAACACATTTAGTATTGGCAGAAGTTGTGATAAACTATCTATGTGTTCTCCCTCTGTTGTGAGTTCCCTCCCAGCAGGAGCAGATCTTAATTCATTTTTGCATGTCTAGTGCCTACTTCAATACCTAGTACATAGTAGGTACTATGGGACCTTTGTCAGTTGAATGTGACTTCACTAAATAAACGTGAAGAATGCCTGGTAGAGGTTTAAGTATTAAGAAGATGGGGGGGGAGGCATGATGGGGAATGCCAGTAATCCCAGCTCTCTGGAGGCTGAGGCAGGAGGATCATCACTCTGAGTTCAAAGCCAACCTAGGCTCTATAATGAGTTTAAACCAGCTGAATTATGTAGTGAGAAGGTATTGGAAAAAAAAAAAAAATTAACAGCAAGAGAAACCACCAGCAGACCAGAAAGACAACCAACAATATGGGGAAAAATTTTTTTACCAGCGGTTTCTCAGACAAAGGGCTACCATATACAGTATATAAAGACCTTAAAAATGCCAGCCCCTCCCCAAATTTAAAGACCCAGTTCAAAAATGGGAATCTGAAATAAACAGACATTTTTCAGAGGAAGAAGTAAAAGCAGCTAGGAAACATATAAAGAAATGCTCAACATCACTGGTCATTTGAGAAATGCAGATGAAAACAACAGAGATTTCATCTCACTCCACAAAGAATGGCTGCTATCTCAAAACTAGCCAGCAACAAATGCTGGTAAGGCTGCAAGGAGAAAGGAACCCTTCTCCACTCTTGGTGGGAATGCAGACTGATACAACCACTGTGGACATCAGTGTGGAGATTCCTCAAAAAACTAGGATTAGAGGTTCCCATTTGACCCTGCTATTCCCCTGGTAGGTATATACACAAAAGAATTAAAATATTCCTATCATAAAGACATATGTGCACCCAACACGTTTATACCAACTCAGTTTGTAATAGCTAAATCTTGGAAACAATCCATATGCCCATCAAATGGAGATTGGATAAAGATGTGGGTTTTTTAAAATAAGATGGAGCATTACTCTGTCATAAAGAATGATGGACTTGAGTCCTTTATACTCAAATGGACGTATCTTGATGGCATACGCATAAGTGAAATAAATGAGTCACAGATGTGTAAATATAGTCTTTTCTCCAGTATGAGAAACTGGAGATGTAAATGAGTTCTAAAATGTATGACATACTAGGAAATAGAAAATATTCAAAGGGAAAAGGGGGATGGGGCAAGTAAAGAAGGGAAAGAAAAAAATCTGATGGTAAAAAAAGCAAAGCTTATGTATATAGGGGGTGGGGGATTGTAGGGTAGTCAGGGAAATGGGAAAAAATGAGAATTAAGTTGTGTTATATACTGGTACAAATTCTCAATGTCCAATGTGATCATGTATATAAAAAGTACCAATAAAATCAATTTTTAAAAAAAGGATGGAGAGAGTACATTAATGTATAAACCAAAAGAAATGCTAAGCAACATGGCAAAGTTAATTATGATTTATGATATCTCACTCTAATATGGCACTTGAGTATCAAAAAGTGATTAAGTTGCTGTTTGAACCTTTGAAGAGCAATGAGTCTAAAGGGAGAGACAGAGATATAAAGACATGCAGAAAAATATAGTTAGAAAAAAACAATGGAAAGAGAAGAGTAAACTGATGGGTCAAAATGGAAGAAAAAACTAAGGATGAGCTCCAGGGCCCTGACTGAGAGTTCTCCCCAGAGCAGGAGGGCACCTCTTCCTCTACAGAGGTGTGCAGTATAGCTACAAGCTGAAGTAGGGACCAGCTATGATTCTACACCTCCCGTGTGAAACAGAAGGCAAGACTTGCAGAATGAGGGATCTGAGGAGACTGGTAGGACTTACTAAGGAGCTACCTAAGAAAAGCAAGGAGGACTGAGTAAGCTGGAATGAGAGTTTGGCCATCCAGAGGGCAGACAGTCCAGCTGACCCGGGGCCAGAAGGGCAGTGAAATTAAAGAATGTTTGCCATGCACCAGTCTGAAGAGATGAGTCATCAGACCCTGCTGGGAAAGAAGCAAAGAAAGAAGAGGACTAACAAAATAACAAGATGAAGATGAAAAAAAGAAAGAAGCTTCAACAATGTTAAAGAACAGGTTTACAGGTTCAGTGTGAACAAGGGACTAAAATTCTAAAACACAAGCAGTTGTACTGCATTTTTCAACTGCTGGAGGAAGACTTTTTAAATGTGGAATTTTCATCCACTCTTCTGGAACTACAAACTCCTAGGGACAAAACAAAGATCAGATACTAGACAATTTGAATTTATAATCACCACATTAGTATTGGAGATTACTTCTGAGTTATGAGACCTAATATACATGAACATTGTGAACTTCTATGAAAAACCATGTGATAGCAGCATATACTCTGAGCCTGTAAGTCAGCAAAAACAAAAACTTGCCTTATGCTCCCTCTGGAGAGCAGCTACAGTACTTCAAAATCAAAATGTAACTTCTATCTGGGATAATAAATGCTATGATGAGTTTGCTGAAAATTGTAAATTACTGTCTTAGTTTAATTCAAGTCATTTGTCCTTATTTTTTGGGGGGTGGGAGAATCAGCAAGTCAAGAGACAAAATGATTGCATCCAAGGAAATACTGAATTCTCTAGTTTAAAAAATATCACTTGTATACTTGGTCCTTTTTTAAAGGCAAATTTCAACTTACCTACATATAGCCATTAATATTCTTAGCCTCTGTTGCTGCATCAGGAGTTTAATCATATTTCAAAGTACCATGTTTCCTTTATTTGTGGAGTTAACCTAGAAACAGTAGAATACAGCTAAGAACTTACTTCTTTTAAAATAATAATTTTACTTATAAGATTTCTAGTAGCACTGCAGCTCAGTTAACCTAAAGAAACTCAAAAGTCTAAAACATTATTACAAGTTTAAAATAATGTTTTTTCAAATTAACAGTATGGCTCTAAGTTCTATAATGTTTGTACCCTCCCCGCAAGAAAAAGGAAATGTTCTACGAGAAAATATTCTGAATTCCAAACAACTGACATATCAAAACCCTCCTGGTATGAACCTAATGTAGTGCACCACGGCAGTCCTGCCTTTGAGTCTGGAATTCAGATGCCTCAGATACCACCACCACCACTTCTTTTTTTTTTTTTTTTTTTGAGACAGGGTCTCACTTTGTAATTCAGACTGGCCCTTGGCTCACTCTGTAGCCCAGGCAAGCCTGGAACTCAACAATCCTCCTGCCTCTGCCTCCTGAATGCTGGGATTACAGGTGTGAGTGACCAGGCCCAACACTGTGGTGTGTGCTTACCAGGGACTGAAATCAGGACCTTGCACTTGCCAAGTAGATACTGCAACCACTGAGCTAAATCCCCCCCTCCCCATCACTTCTTAATCCCCTGTGGTTTCCTACCACACTGGTAGGAGACAAAGAACTAAAAGGTAATTTGGAGGCTGACAGGGAAGAGATGGTTCCAGACACTCTACAGAGCCACAGCGATACCTTGGTTATCAAACAGCTCCAAGCTCAAACTTTCCACTAGTCAAACAACAAAGTTTGAAAAAATCTGCTCAATGTGTACAACTTCGTTCCACAGTCAAACCAAAAGTCTAACTTAACAAACTTTTATGGGCTGAGCATGAGTCGGGTGTCACATCTTACCACAAAACTAAGGGGCGCTCTCACCTAGACAGCATATAATGCTTCTGTAACTTTTGGGCCTCAGAACCAATTATCTGTTTTTCAATTATTATCATTATTATTTTTTTTTTGAAACAGGGTCTCGCTTTGTAGTTCAGACTGATCCTGAGCTCACTATATAGCTCAGGCAAGCCTTGAACTCAGCAATCCTCCTGCCTCTGCCTCCCAAGGGCTGGGATTACAGGCTCAATTATTCTGTATAGGAAAAAGATTTTCAGTTCTTGAACTTTTTGCTCTCTGAACACAAATTTGGAACAAACTGAGTTTTACAATAAGGTATATCACTGTGTAATTGTGTTGTTATATAATGGATGGTTTTCTATAAAGTAGGTATATACAACAACATCAAGTATAATGCCTACTCAAAAGCATGCCATGATTTTTTTAAAACTGTCAAGAGGCTAGGAAATATTACAGTATTGCCACTTTTTTTTTTGTATCATGGATCAAACTCAGGACTTGTGTTTGCCAGGCAGGTGTGGTGCCACTGAGCTATATCCCCAGGCCAGCACTCTATTTTTTTTTTTTAATAGCAAACTGACTTTAAACTTGACTATACATTGGGCATACAACCATTCACATTATGTCACTTAATCCAAACAATTACTCTATGAGATAGCTACTATCCATGAGCAAACCATTGCATCAAAAGTTAAGTTTTCCAGGCTGGAGATTTAGCTCAGTGGTTCTACCATCTGCCTAGAAGCACACGGTCCCAAACTGGATCCCCAGTAACATACTACAAAACTAGGCATGGTGACTCACACCCACCAGCAATCAGTACCACAAATCACAATGCCGGGAGTGGTGGCTCATGCCTGTAATCCCAGCACTCTCCCTGCACTCAGGAGGCAGAGGCAGGAGGACTAGAGAGCTCAGGGCCAGTCTGAACTACAAACCGAGACCCTGTCTAAAAAAAAAAAAAAAAAAGAAGAAGAAGAAGAAGAAAAAAAAAATGTTAAGTTTTCCAAAGGTTGATCACTGATAAGAGGGAATATCAAAATTAAATCCTAATTTGGCTCCACAAAGTCCTAGCTATTATTAGTTAGCATGTGTGAAAGGCTTAATACAGTGCCCAGCATACAGTAAGCACTCAGTGTTAGCCTTTGAAATAACAATCTATCAAAAACAGTGCTGTAGGCCTTTGACAACTGGCCTACTTTTCTGTGCCTAAATTTTCTCCTTTTTATGATCAGAACACCCATTTCACAGAGTTACTATGAAAACCAAGTAAGTTCTAGATATAAAGACAGAAAAGCACATAGTGTTTGGGCTGGATGTGGTGATACATGGCTGTAATACCAGAATTCTGGAGGCTGAGGCACATGGACTGTCAGAAGTTTAGTGACAGCCTGGGCTCCACAGCAAGACATTGTCTCAAAATGAAAGAAGGGTGGGGGGAGAAAAAGAAAAAAGAAAAGATAGCAAAGCAAAGCATAGTGTTTTGAAAGATAAAGCATCAATGTACATCATAACATCATAACTCCAGTTAAAGTCCTGTCTTTTAAATCACAAAGGAGATTTTTACAGTGTAAGCACAAAACTTAAGCAGAACTTAAGCACCATCCTTATAACAGCTGTTACATTAATACATTTAGTAAACCCGTCCTAAATTTGTCTTGTATTCTTGCAGAATGACAAGGAAAGAGAACTGTGAACTCTATTCACAAGTGTGATTACATACTTGGTGTTTAGGAAGGTATATTTGCTGAACTGTAAGGTTCTTCTCTAACCCTGAGGGTGAATCTGGTTTATACTACAGTAGTTCTGTTCAAATATAGCCAGAGTAAAAATCTCAGTTAGAACCATTGAAATATAACTAAATTTTGAGCGCAAATAACTGCCACATTGAATTACATTAAAATAATCAAAAGAATGGTACCTAACTTCTTTTTTGTGTTAGCGTTCTGGCTTTTTTATTTTTTTACAAAAAACACTGGGTAGGGGGCCGGAGGGTTAGCTCAGTGGTTCCGGTGCCTGCCTCGCAAGCGTAAGGACCTGAGTTCAATCCCCGGTTACCACATATAATGCTGGGCGTGGTGGCTCACGCCTGTAATTCCAGCACTCGGGAGGCAGAGACAGGAGGATTGCTGAGTTTGCGGCGGCTTGCCTGGGCACCATAGTGAGCTCAGGGCCAGCCTGAACTACAAAGCAAGACCCTGTCTCCAAAAAGCAAAAAAAAAAAACACTGGGTAGACTTTTTTGTTTATGCGTATTAGTTTTCTGCTTATTCTTTAAAATGACCAGGATTTTTTATTATTGATATCATTCTGGGGAAGAGGGGTTTTTAAGAAGCTAAGAAGAGATTCTCAATATATTATTCTAGTTACCTAAACCAGAGCTATTACGTGAAAAGCAAGGACACCTCTAAACTGTTTCCATGGAAGCTGGAAGTACATAAATGCACACAAAACTACAAAAGTACATATTTTTAAGCATCTACCTGTGAAATTAGTTGTCTCAGAACATAGTTACATATTCTAGATTTTTTCTTTTATTTTGAGGCAAGGTTGGTGAACAACCTCACAATTCATATTCTCCACCTACCCACCCTTTTTTAATAAATGAAAACGTTAATATATTATTTACAAAACACTTCAAATGGTAATTTATTTTTTGAAAACTGTGCCAAATCTAAATTCCTTAAATCAAATTCCTCCATTTCCTCTAAGAAACAAGTGAAACCAGAGCAATCAAGAAAGATTAAACCCGTTTATGAATATTTAACAGACATCAACTTGTTTTTCTACAGATAAATCTGTATTAAACTATTTCTGACATAGTTGCTTAAATTATGAATTATTAACTAACAAAAGTACATGAAAATAATTTGCAGACTACCAAAATGCAGGGAGCAATTTTAAAATGAATTCATTTCTTCATCTGTGCAAGGAAGCATCAGCACTTATTTTATGAGTTCCTACTCAGTCAGGCACTAGGTTGAATGCTAGATATGAATTAACTCAGAGTAAAAGGAAAACATAGAAGTGTCAAGGAAAGCTTCCTTGGAAAGGTAGTATCTAAAGTGAGTCCTGAAAGACAGTAGAGAAAAAGCTAGGGAAGGAACAATTATGACAAGAATGCATGCAAAAGCACACAAGCCTAGAGCTGGAATGTAAAGTATGCATGGGAAAACACTACAAGATAGGTGGGAAAGAAGGCACATGACCATTTCATGAACAGTCAAGTCTGCACTGCTAAGTGCAATTCACAGTTTTCCTTCACAATCTTAAGAATACTGTTATTGTCTGTGGTGCTTGAGGTCTAATCTTTAAGGCACAGAACCCATCTACAAATATCCACATTTCCTTTTCAAGCACCTAGACTTCTAATGAGTATCATCCTAGGTCAATGACCAGATTCCCACCTCCCATCCAGACCTAGAAAAGCCATCTATCTTAACTTCCTATTTCACAATGAATCTGACAAAGTCACTTTTTTTTTTTTTTTTTTGAGACAGGGTCTCGCTTTGTAGTTCAGGCTGGCCCTGAGCTCACTATGGTGCCCAGGCAAGCCGCTGCGAACTCAGCAATCCTCCTGTCCCTGCCTCCCAAGTGCTGGGATGACAGGCGTGAGCCACCACTTCCGGCATTGTGGTATGCGGGTGTTGATTGTTGGTGGGCGTGTCTCCACGCCCAGCATTATATGCGGCTTCCGGGTATCGAACTCAGGGCCTTGCGCTTGTGAGGCAGGCGCCGGAACCACTGAGTTAACCCTCTGGCCCGACAAAGTCACTTTTAATTACGCATTTTGGTTTTTAGGAACAGACATACAAAATATCACATTATTTCTCTATGTGTATGTAGATACAAACAGAAATACAGCTTTAATTTCTATGGGTACTTAGCAAACACTTAGAGAATGTTATATGGGTTGCTGAACAGAAAAAGATAAAATATGATATAAATCACAGTCTCCTGGGCTGGAGATTTAGCTCAATGGTTCTGGCACCTGCCTAGCAAGTGCAAAGTAACCACATACAACAATACCGGGCATGGTGGCTCACGCCTGAGTTGTATTCCCAACACTCAAATGGCAGAGGCAGGAGTATTGCTGAGTTCCAGGCTACCCTGGGCTACATAGTGAGCTCAGGGCTGGCCTGAACTACAAAGCGAGACCCTGTCTCAAAAAAAAAAAAAAAAAAAGTGCAGACTCCCAGATGAGTCAGTACCAAGGGCAACAATCCCAGCACTTTCAATCACAGGAAAAATAATCAGTCTCTGGAACCTCTGAAGTAACTCTAAGTTTAGTGCTTCATGCTGCAATATAAAAACATGTGCAGCAGAGTATCAAATATACTGTCCTCCAGCACCATCAAAGTAGAACTTCCATCCTAAGGCCCACATGGCTCTCCATTAGAATGTAACACAGAAAAAACAAGTAAGGCTGAAATGTACATGTAAGAAGTATAGACTCTCCAAAAAGCATTTAACATTAATGCTGAACTTGTGGGTGAATAATGTGATGGTACAGACACAGTGCATCCAATTTTCTATAAATACCACATACTAAAATCCCACGTCTATGGTGATTTCATATACAGTCACATGTTGACTGCACTGAAATTCACCAAATTTGGTACTTGATAAAAAATTTTTCAGAGTACATGTCCTTTGGTACACACAAGGTAGAACTTGTCAGTGCTGACTGCCTTGAGATTCCTTGCCCTCTCCAGTTAAAGGAATTTGCTTGGTACAGTACTAGTCATTTTTGATAGTTGTGTCCCTCAAAACCAATGAAAAACAAGCACTGAGGTTCCTTTGAGCTAATTAAATTTTACTGAATTATTTCCAGATAAATGCTATATTCTTGTGAAAAAAAAAAGCTGCTGAATAAAAGCAATCTAGTTATTTCCAATAATATACTTGTATTTAATGAAACTTTATTGAACTAAACAACAGTAGGAGTCAATATTTTCTTTAGTATGATACACCTAAAAAAGAACTGTGGGTTTATTCTTTAAAACAGCTATAACTTTTTTTTGTGGGTTTGTTTTGTTTTGAGACAGGGTCTCGCTTTGTAGTTTGGGCTGGCACTGAGCTCACTGTGTAGCCTAGGCCAGTTCTGAATTCATGGGGATCCTCCTGCCTATGTCTTCTCAGTGCTAGGATTACAAGTGTGTGCCACCATGCCTGGCCAGAGCTATACATTTAAATCACTCTAATTTTGAACTTTATGTTGAACCCAGAGCCTCATACATGCTAAGCACCCTCACCCCCAATTTTTTTCAGAGAAAAAGAACAGAACTTACCATTAAGAAGACAAAACACTAAATTTAGTATCTTATAGTTCAATCTTGAAACTGAAAAATGAAAACACCGGTGAAATTCAAATATTATGCCTGTAGTTTGGTTACAAGCACTATACCAGTGTTAATTTCTTACTTTTGACAAATGTATCATGGTTAATTAAGGGAAGTTAAGGAAATATAGGGCATGTGGTATTAGTTTTGCAACTTTCCTCAAAAGAATTTTTTTTTTAGCAACCCTCCTGCCTCTGCCTCCCAATGCTGGGATTACAGGTGTGAGCCACCACACCTGGCATTGTGGTATGTGGCACTGATTGCTGGTGGACGTGAGTCACCACACCCATTGTTGTGTGTGGTTACTGGGGATCAAACCAGGGACTTTGCACTTGCCAGGCAGGTGCAGGAACCAATGAGCTAACCCTCTGGCCCAAAAGAATGTTTATTTTAAAATTACCTTTCCCACCTAGTAACAGACTTGAGGACTTTGTATTATTTTATTTTTTTATTTTGGTACCAGAAATTGAATTGAGAACCCATGCTTGCCAACTAGGTGCTGTACTGCTAAGCTACATTCCCAGTCCAATTTGCATTACTTAAAGGTATAAACTTTATGGGCTGGGGATTTAGCTCAAGTGCTACCTACCTTGGAAGCACAAGGTCCCAAATTCTATCCCTGGTACTGCCAAAAAAAAAAAAAAAAAAAAAAAAATGGAGTAAGGCCAGGGATTTAGCTCAGTGGTTCTAGCATCTGCCTCACAAGTGCAAAGTCCCAAGTTCAATCCTTGGTACCACATAGCACAACACCAGGTGTGGTGACTCACACCTATAATCCCAGCATTCAGGAAGCAGAGGCAGGAGGATTGCTGTGAGTTTGAGGCCAGCCTGAACTACGAAGCAAGACCCTGTTTCCAAGGCTAAAAAACAAAGAATAAACTTTACACCTATTTTTCTCTTCCCAATGATTCCAACACATTAGCCAAGAAAAAAGACTAAACTAACATCCGCTAAAATGCTAACACAGGTTCATTTGTTGTTAGAATGAAAAGCATTTCTTTTTATAATATTTTTACACAGAGTATGAATTACTTCTAAATCAAATCACAGTATATTCAAATCAATAGGTAAGAGTTTCTTCAGGAAGAAAAGCTGAAAATGCCTGAGCAGGGCCCAAAGGCAGACTGCAGGAAACAGGCTGGGGCAGATTGTGAGGAACACAGTAGCCAAGGAACTGCCAGGTGACTTCAGTAGGCAAAAGCTAATTAACAAATGCTGGAGCCCTGCCAATACGTAGAATTTAACGTCTATTCTCAGGCTAAAAATGCCTAAAGCCTGCAGAAGTTATCAGAATTCACATCTTTAGGTAATGTCCCCAAAGCCACCTAATGTAAGTTACACAGCCTAGGTTTCTTCCAAACAAAAATAATGTAGTTGGAAACCTTGTGCCCAACTGTCCACTGAGAACTTTTATAGGCATTCTTCAATATCACAACATATTTCTTACGTTGTTCTCCCCTCTTCTTCCCACTGTAACACATCCCTACCACTTATGCCCAGGTTACAGCCCTCTGGAAACCTGCTACTATTCAGTAACATGGGTACAATTATCAAAGCTTATAGACCAATGGGACTAGAGAACCAAATTCTGTGTTAGACATGACATTATTTTCCTCCTGATATACATAGGGAAAAATACATTCTAGCAACTTCATTAAGCTATTAAGAGGGGGTAATTTAATCAAGAAAAAGTGATCCCTTAGGCCAGAGATTTGGCTCAGTGGTTCCAGTGCCTGCCTAGCAAGTGCAAGGTCCCTGGTTCGATCTCAGTAACCACATACAACAATACTGGTCATGGTGATTCACCCCCACCCCCAGCAATCAGTAGCACATACCACAGTGCCAGGTGTGGTGGCTCACACCTGTAATCCCAGCATTTGGGAGGCAGAGGCAGGAGGATTGCTGAGCTTGAGGCTAGCCTGGGCTACACAGTGAGCAAGACCCAGAGGGAGGGAGGGAAGGAGGGGGGAAGAGAGAGAGAGGAGGGAG
>PVIC010034443.1:0-10551 GCA_004025085.1 Thryonomys swinderianus
GGGACTTGGGTGCGGGCGCCAGCGCTGTGATCCGAGGGGCGGTGCCCAAGTCATCCGCCCGCGGTGCCCTCTGAGCACAGGCGCAGGCAGACGGCTCCAGCTTTGCTGAAAGCCTCTTGGGACTATTTTTAGTGTGAAGGTTTTGGGTATGTGTTAAATTTCACCTTTGGACTTTTTTTTTTGCCTGATTCGAATTTTTTCTAATGGTCCTATATCGTGTTTATAAAATCAGTACCATCAGTCAAAGAGAAAGTTTCTGCTTAAATTAAAAACCATATTCTGGTTTTCCCTCCTGTTTCGAAAACGTTTACCTGCTTTGACACGTCCTTCCCAGCCATTTGTGCCAAGCTGTGCCATCTTTCGTGGTTTTCTTCCTGGATAGTTTTGAAGTATCCGTGGCTGGGGGGCGGTGCGGAGGGGCCGGGCAGTAAGCCCGGCGGGGCTCAGGCTCGGGCCCTGGCTGCCCGCCGCCCGCTGCCATGACCCGGGAGGTGCCTGGTCTCTCCTGACGCGCGACGGGCCCGCTGTGGACGCACCGTCGGCGGGGGCGCGGGAAGGGAAGGCCCGCAGCGACTCTGCCTCTTCAGCTCTCACACTGTCTCTGCTTATTTTTACTTTAATAATCACGCAGAAGTGTTCATTTTAGAAAAACCATATATAAGTCTCAACGAGGTACAAAGGGAAAAAGACAAGTCATACTAATCTCTTTATCTGAAGAAAATTACTGTTGGTATAGTACTAGAAAGCACTTGGGCTTCCATCTTAGTTGATTTTATGTTGCTGATGTTGTGTGAAAAAGGTTTTCTCTTCTTACACTCAATTTTTAGGTAATTGCCTTTAAAATCAGTATTCCAGATTTATTTTAGAATAAAAGGTCAAAAAGGGTATATGATAGAAAATAACTTACTCTTCTTGTCCAAACCACACAATTTTTTCTCCCTGGATGTAGCCAATATGAATGGATGGATGGATGGATGGGTGGGTGGGTGGGTGGGTGGATAGAGGGTAGATGAGCAGGTGGATGGATGGACAGAAATTTTTGCTTGCAATATTTTTCCAGTGAAATAGTTAAAAATTAACCTTCTGACTCCAAGGAGGTGCTAGACAGAACCCACCTCCAAATGTTTCTCAAGAGAGAATTTTAGGGTACGGATTGAGTGAGCTTTACTTCCCTGAGAAAACCCAGCTTCTGAAACAATTGTTTGTGTGGTTTTTTTTTGTTTTTTTTTTTTTTTAGCTCAAAACACAGAGCTTCTTTCTTATTATACAGGTAACATTTATTACTTTAGGAGAAAAAATATGTAAAAGATTAAAAAGAACTTTTAAATATTTGGAACCCTACCATGTACAGCATTAGTTAGTCCTTAAACATTAATATAGATATCTAACTAATGTAAACTATGGCAAGTTAAACAGGGTAGTTAACACCACATCTAAAAAACAATTTATGAAAAAGGAACTGTAAAAATATCTCAAGTGAATATAGGTATTATTTTAAATAATTTCTAATACTTCTTATGGAGCAGGATTTCAGTATAACACTTGGATTAAGTTAAATCTTCTTTGTCCTGCTGTTTGTCTTCTTGACCAGTACACAGGCATTGAGAGTGGAGATACACCTTTTCGGGGATGAATTTCAAAGCCAACCGCCGGCACTGGCTAATTCACCCGGGTGCAAACTGGCCTGGGTGTGCGCCTGGCGTTCAGGCTGCTGCTCGGGGTCCCTCCGTGCCCTGCGCCGCTGGCTCTGCCCTCCCCCCTCGGCCTCGCCCGAGGTAGAGATCAGAAACCCAGGTCGTCACTTCTCGGTAGGAGAAGATAAGGATGGCACCACTGTGGTGCCACCCCGTTCGCATGGCCCAAGGGCAGTAGGGGCTGATTTCCTTAGACAAACGGCTCTTCTTTCCCACTACTTAATTTAGCTTACTCAAGATAAAGTACTTAAATATTCATAATAAGAAGCTTGCCTGGCATAGTTCTGGAATCAGCTAACTCTTATCCGTTTGCTAAAAGGAACCATAGTTTGTTGTAGTTTATGCTATACGTAACACTTACCTTCTGGTTTTAAAATCATTTAGAATAAAGCATTTTGATTTTTTTCTCTGACATAGTCCAAAGTAGTGATAGCTTACTGCATTAGGTTTTCTAGAGTATTTGCCCCCTTTGGGTAAGTTTTGCATTTTTATTTTTAATCATACAAAAATATGTGTCTTGTAGAAAATAGAGTTCATTGTTAAAATCTTTAAAAGATATGGAGATGGGAACCATGGGTAAGTCGTAAAATGGAAATATTTATATGAGATGTTTTAATTAAATCTGGCCTAATTTTCCACGGTTTAGGTGAATGGGACACATAGGTTTATTGTTCAAAATGTATTTTTAAAAATAATTGCACATTGACTACAAGTACCAGAGTTGTTATCCATATCCTTTCCTATAACCAAATAGGGAAGATGTTGACTAATTCAACCCCCAAGGTGAACGATAACTAATTAGTCAGAAACGAGTGCTTTTTAATTCCATTTATACAGTATCCAAGGGAGAAGAGTTCCAGTTTGCCTGAATACTCTGTACTAAATTTCCTTCCTCCTCTTAATAGCTCTACCACAAAGAGTCTCATCATTACAGTTAATTTGAACCACTTAAGCTGTAATTTAACCCCAGTTTTCTTCACAGTACTGCAGTGAGTGAAGCTACTGCCTTTGACTTTCATTGTAGAGTGCTTGAGGCCCTGGGCTCCATCCCCACCCAGCACTGCACAAAACTGACGACAATGACAAAGGTAAAATGTGTTCAAGAAATGCTCAACCCAGTCCAGTGGTGAAAAACTCAAAAATATAGAAGTGTGTGGAATAAAACTCTAACGTAACCCCTCCCTTCACACCTATTTCATGTCCAAGACAACGATAGTATTAGGTGAGTATTCAAAAGCCAGAGCAAGTGTTTTTCCCCTGGAGAATCTTGCACCTTGTTTTCCTGTTAAATATGGACAGAGAGACCTTAACATCAGTGAAGAGTTGACACTTAAATCAACAAGGGAGAATTGCTTTCTCTTCGGGGGCAGAGACAACCAAGCCCCAGCTAAGAGGCCAAGCCAGAGGGAGAACTTCGAGTTCAAAGTCAAGAAAAAAACGTTCAATTCTGAAGTCTCTCATAAGGCAGAATCTTAACCGAGAAAGAAAACTCCCACTGAAGAGTAGAAACACATTGCATATCGGAGTGGGGGGAGGACAGCACCGTACCCCACTTCATCCACAATTTTGCTTTCCATGATTGCAGTTATGCGTGGTCAACCCAGTCCAGTCCTGTCCTGAAATAGTGACTGGAAAATTCAAGAAGTAAACAACTCTCAAGTTTTAAATAACTTTTATTGCCAGGTATGGTGGTTTATGTCTATAATTCCAGTGCTCTGGGAGGCTGAGGCAAGAGGATCACAAGTTTGAGGCCAGCCTGGACAATGAGGTAATATAGCATGACCCTGTCTCTAAGTTTTTTAAAAATGTAAAAGTTCCAAAAGGGCTGAAAATGCAGCTGAGCTCCTAGTACTGAAAAACTACCTTTTCTTATCCTATATTATTTACCATTAATCTCTCATTTTACCTACTTTATCAATTAAAATTCATGACAGGTTTGTATATCCAGGAAGCAACATGGCACATCCAGGATCTGGCACTATCTAAGGTTTCGGGCACCCACTGGACATGTCCTGCAGATGAACAGTGACCACTGTGCCGTGGTGGACAACACAAGACTTTCAGAGCTCTGTATCAGCAACCAATGGCCGAGTACCAGTGATCCTGGCCTGGGTTTCCTCTGAGCTTACACAGTCAGGCTGTTAGCAAGGGACCCAGTCTCTGGCTTCCAGTCCAGGCCGAGGACCCACAGCCAAGCCTGGCCAGTGGCCCGTGCACACGGCTTCTCGTGGGACCCGGGTCAGGGCGTCTGAGTAGGACACTGCGTGGAAGGGAGCAGACTTCCAACACAGTCTCAGAATGGTACACAATGCCTCGCTCGCTGGGCTCTGGCCCAGACACTTTACTGGGTGTGGAGAGAGGGGCGTCGTGCAGGGCACAAATGCCAACAGGGCTGCTCACCCAAGTGCCACACCACACAGTTATCTGTTTGGGGCATTCTCAGCATTAAGAAAAGGCAGATCACGTGGACTTCTAACACACATACACATGCTTCTGAGTGTGAGGGGCTAAGCTGCCAGGGGCTGGAATGCAGTGGCAGGTGTACAGGCTCGGCTGTGTGCACAGCAGTGACACGGAGCAGGGGCTGGCAAACCTCTTCAGTCAAGGGCCAGACAGTAAATATCTCAGGCTTTCCGGGCCATATGGTCTTTGTCACAGTGACTCAACTTGGCCACAACTGTGTGAAAACAGCCACAGATGATGCATAAACAGATGAATGTGGCTGTGTACCATAAAACTATATTTATGGATATGGAAATTTGAATTTTAAGTAATCATTACATATCACGAAACAGTATTTGTTATATTTTTTAAAAGTAGCTAGGCTTGCAGGCTGAGGCAGGAGGACTTCCACAAGGTGGAGGCCAGCCTGCGCTACAGAATAAATGAGACTGTGTCTCAAAAAAACAAGCAAAACAAAAATAAAAAACACCATTAAGATTTGTTTTTTAGTTTGTGTGCCATAAAAAAGACAATGACCAGCTTTAGTGGGTGGGTCTGCCTGTTCATGCCAAGGACAGCGTGTCCGCAGATGGCTGAGATGACAGAAGACCTTATTACTCTAGGAGTCACATAGCGAAGTGCTGCTTTTGTAAGTTTCAGTCATAGTCAGATGACCCACATGTCAGGTTCCTCACCCAGTGTCCGAACCTCAAACTATGCAAGATCTCCTTAAAATCAGACCCAGCAGGGACCAAGACTGAACTGAAGCTATATGGCATCTTTTTCAAACAAATGCCTGGAGGAGTTTTTAAATATTTAATTTGATCATAGTGTTGATAGCCCCCTTCCCATCTTTTGATCAAATGGTTCTGCAAAGCTCTGACATACAATCAGGAGGATGTATGTGATCTGAGCCACAGGAATTCGAAATGGAGACTTCACCTTGGAAAGAATGAAGTGTGTGGCCATGGCGTGGCCCAGCCGCAGAGTTCGGGTTCTGCACCAACCTTGCCAAAGGAGCTAGTAACAGAGTGGCAATGACACTCCGAGCATCATCCAGGTTTCATGAGGAGAGAGTTGGTGGCCTTGCCTCCACTCCTGTTCTGCTAGATTTTATTGTGCTTCTCAAAAGGAGGAGAAATAAATGAAATAATGGCAAATGCACAAGCAAAATTATTATGCATGTTGTTTGCACTTTCCAAACTGGAGTGAAAGAAAGAATCAGCCTGATTCCTTTAATGATTACTTAGATTTCATCTCAAGATGGTACCAAGGATAAGTCACCTGTGGGGAAATGTTTTCTGGAAGCCAGGGGTCTCAAAGAACATTTCCCTGAGTCATTGTTGAGGCTCTGTGATAGAAGTGATACTCCTCCCCAATTCCAAAGTGGGCATCTGAAATGAACAGACACTTTTCAGAGGAAGAAGTGAAGGCAGCTAAGAAACATATGAAGAAATGTTCAGTGACACTGGTCATTCGAGAGGTGCAGAGGAAAACAACACTGAGATTTCATCTCACTCCACAAAGAAGGCTGCTGTCATGAAATTAGTCAGCAATAAATGCTGGTGAGGCTGCGGGAAGAGAGAAACCCTTCTCCACTGTTGGCGAGAATGTAGACCAGTACAACCATTATGGAAATCAGTGTAAAGATTCCTCAGAAAACTAGGATTAGAAGTCATATTTGACCCTGCTATTCCCCTGCTGGGGATATACACAAAAGCATTACAAGAGTCACATCACAGCAACATATGTGCACCCATGTTTATAGCAGCTCAGTTTGTGATAGCTAAATCTTGGAAACAACCCAAATAACCATCAGCTCTAGACTGGATAAAGATGTGTGTTTTTTTAAAATATAAAATGGAATATTACTCTGCCATAAAGAATGATGAGATTGAGTCATTTATATGGACGTACCTTCAGGACATACTCATAAGTGAAATAAATAGATCACAGATGTGTGAATATTGCATCTTTTCTCTGGTATGAGAAACAAATTGTAAATGTGTTCTAGAATTCATGACTGATATTGTGAAATAGTAAATATTCAAAGGGAAATGGGGTTTAGGGGTACATAATGAGGGGAAAGAAAAAATTGATGGTAAAAAAGGAAACAAAGCTTTTGTATATAGGGGCAGGAAGTTGTAGGGAGGGCAGAGGAAAGGGAAAAATGAGAATCAAGATGTGTCATGTATTGGTACAAACCCTCGATGTTGAATGGGATCATAACGTATTTATAAAGTGTACCAATAGAATCAATTAAAAAGAGGAAGAGACACTGCCGACTGCCCGGGCAGCCCACAGCCGAGTGCCCACAGCCCTGCTCATGCTCTTTGCGGTCACCTCTGCCTTATTTCCCGTCCGTTCAAATTTCTACTATCAGGTTTCTTTTATTCTCCCAGCCTGAGCTTGGAAGATCAGGTGCAGTTTGGCAGGAGCTCGCAGGTTTGAACAAGGAAATGAGACCGAAGTGCACACAGTGTTTAACAATGATACGGAAGAGCACGTGCTTATGCCCTAGAGAGGGTGAGGGGCCAGTGCGGCCTTGCGTGGAGGCCCGGCGCCACACGGAGGGGAGCGCCTTGCCATGGGACCCTGGGGCCCCGCCTCTCTCCTCTCTCTGGGTCTGATGAGGGTCCCCCAGCCAGGCCTGCAGGAGACTCAGGGCACCACTGCGCTGATGTTGGCACCCGTCTTCTCCGCCTTCACCTTTGCTGTTATAAATGCACACAGTCCCCCACCACTTCCTAATGAACCTCAGACTTGTTACTTATATGTGTATGAATGTGTACAGTTGGTAAGGAAAATAATCTGTCATTAAGTTAAGAGGAAGATAGCAGAACTTGAACCACAACTTGGAAGAGTGGTCTTTTTTTTTTTTTTTAATTGAGACAGGGTCTCACTTTGTAGTTTAGGCTGGCCCTGAGCTCACTATGGAGCCCAGGCAAGCCTCGAACTCAGCAATTCTCCTGACTCTGCCTCCCGAGTGCTGGGATTACAGGCGTGAGCCACCACGCCCAGTGGAAGAGTTGTCTTTTAATTAGGAAAGCCGATTTAGATGAGGAAGGGCAAATCAGATTTGTCTTCCACGCATGATGTATTTATTTCTCCTCAGTCGTAACTGAATGAACAGGAGGAACGGCTTCATCCTAAACAAGGAAGAAATTTCACCATTGGCATAAAAACTACAGGGAGGCCCCTAACTGCGTATCAAAGAGACTGACACCAACTTCCTGTCTTTCCGAAGGTGCCCACTCTGAGTGGAAATCATGTAAATGAAACAGAAACTTCAACCTAAAAGCAATAAACCAGTGCATGAATATGCAGAGCCTTATTTACATCCGACTTGAGTCCCTAGTGATTTAAAGATAGAGATGATGAACAGCAGCCTGCCTGGGGTGGGGCTAGGAAGCTGGGGTACCTTTCCGATGCCAGTCAGGAAGGAGGCATGAGCACGACACACCTGAAACAATTTATCCTTTGAAACGGCAACCCGTGAGAGAGGCCTCCTCAGCATTAGGCCGTGGTCTTCCTGCTCTTCCGTCACGGGAGGACACAGCAAGAAGCCCCTCGTCAGACGCCAGCGGCCTGGCCTTGACTTCCACCCTCCAGGACTGTGAGGAATAAATTCTGCTCTTTATAACTCTCTGGTCTCAGGTATTTTGTAGCAAATAGGATGCGGCAGCCTCGTCTCCGCAGTCCCGGAGGGACCACGGCCTAATGCTGAGGCCTCTGTCTCCGGGGTCCCTGAGCAGCCCTTCTTAATACTCTGAGCTTGATAACGCTGGATTCTGGAGGGCCCCATTCAGACCCCAGGACCGGCAGGGGTGTGGCTTGGTGGCCCTGAAGCCTGGAAGCCCCTGGCTCGGAGAGCTGCAGGTGGAAGGAGCCTGCTCTGAAGAAGACCCCGGAGGCTGAAGGCCAGCGGGCGGTGAGCCGCCCTGGGCTGGCCCCGCTCCCACCTGTTCGAGAAGAGGCTCGTGGGAACGGGCACTGCCAGCTGGGTCTGCCAGTCCACAGAGCAAAGGAGGGAGAAAGGCCGGCAGCAAACAATCACGCAGTAACTGTGTTAGCATAAACCAGACAAAACAGGAACATACTTCTCCTGTTAAGAAGCCTCTTATTCCTGCACGTGATCGAAGGAAGAGATTGTCTGTCCCCGAGGCTCTGCCCAGTCCCACCGGGCTGTGACCGGGTGCTAAGATCCCAGACCCCAGGGCCATCTTCGTCTTTCAGTGGCTTGGCTGCCGGCCCTAAACAGAGACTCCGGTGCCACCTTCAAAGCTTTCTCGCAGGGTAAATGAGGGCCGCTGGCCGCTGGCTAGCCTCCTGGAATTTCTTTCCCAGCTGTGAACAACCCGTCCCGGTCCCAGCCGCGGGCAACCCGGCCCCATCCTCTTAGGATTACAGAGGGCTTCCTCCTTCCTTCCTTCCCTTCTCTGCCCCTGAGAAAAGCTGGACGTGTTGGTGCCCCGAGCGCTGAACCGCCTCTTGTCTGGATTCCTAAGGGACAGTGTGATTTTCTTATCCCCCAGAGAAACCTAACCCAAATCCCCATAGGCAGCCCCGGTTCTAGAATACTCACCTGCTAATGACTGCGTTTTAAAACATTTTCTTCTTTAGAGAGAGCGACACCCTCCCTCCTCTTGAGTGCAGGAGCCTGCTGGATTTGCATACTGTTAAATATTTCTCAGCTCTGCAGCTTTTAGCAAAATCTCTTTGCTTTTCAATTCTCTTGGACCAAGTGGCCTCCCCTCACTGCAAAAATAAAACAATACTTGGAACAGAAGATTTAATAGGAATTTCGAGCAGAATGGATGTTGGTTTTATCGAAGCATCCCTGACATTCCGTAGGGAAGGAATCTCATTTCAGAGCGGGGAAGGAAGTACGCTAATAGCTGAAAGTTCTGAGAGCCAAAAATGACATCTAAAAATAATATTTGTAAATGTACCCAGAGGCTACTGCATGATGGGCGCCCCTGGGAGAAGGGCCCTCGGCGTCTGCCTGTGCCTCGGGCTGCTTGTGTTGATTGGTCCAAAATAGCAACAGCACTGTTTCACCTACGCTGCGCTGTTCCACCTCCCCCCGCTGCGAGTGGAACTCGGAGCCAGGACCAGTCTGGATCCCCGCACAGAGGATGCCGGCCGTCCTCGGGTGCACGGCCCGCCTCGCACTGCGGCCACACTCCGCTCTTTTCGAAGCCAGTACATTTCGGTTACCACTCTTGTGTCTCGGTGTTCTCTTCGTCTGTCCGTGCACCCTCCTCTCTTACTGCCGCCTTGTTTCTGTGTTCCTTCTCTCCCTCCGCCGCCTCTGTTTCTCCCTGTGTCTCTGGGCTTTGGAACCTCAGGGGGAAGCAGGAGTCCTAGCAGCCTGAGAGTGGCTGGGAAGACTCCACATGCAGGAAGAGGCAATCGGCGTCAGGGAGAGCGTCATGCGGCCCACTGGTACGGGGCCCATAAGCAGTTTATCAGGCCAAGAGAGTCATGGGTTGGGACCTTTGCAGGCAGTGGGCGGCCGTGACGGGGTCTGCACTAGTCTAGGCCACGGGTCTGAGTCCAGGAGTGTCAGGAACCAGGCTCAGCCAGTCACCCAAATATACCAAACAGAGGCAAGGGCGTTGGGCAGGAGAGGAATTTATTCTGCATAGACACACTGGGAAGGGACGGGGCAGCGGCATCCAAAGTTCTGTGGCCAAGGAGCTAACAGGGCTTTGGGGGTATTCAGAGAAGAGCAGAAGCAAGAGACAAGTGCACACGTGCACACACACACACATACACACGCATGCACGTGCACACACACAGGGCTTCTTGGGTGGACTGCGGCCTGGGGGCTCGTTAGCTCGGGCTGGTCTTGCTCAGGGACCAGGAGGCGATTCCTGCAAGTCCCACGTCCCCAGGCAATCCGGAGAGAAGAGCCGACCCCGACAGAGGTCAGGCCAGAGGAGCAAGAGGAGTTGTGGGGACAGGGACCGGGCCTCCTTCAGGGTTGGGGCAGTGAAGGCCAGGTGACGGGGCACAGGGACTCTCAGATGGAGGAGCCCTCTCGGAACAGAGGCCATCAGAAAACTGCTGCCGGGACCAACCAGAAACTTGCTCTTGTCAGTCCTCCTGTCGTGGTAGATTCAGGGCCTACAGGGTGGCAGCAACTACTAGTGCAGCAGGACAAGGACAAGAAGAATCGAGAATCGAGAATCAGGCTGGAGGCTGGAGGCAAGTGTACACTTTGGTTTATTCTGCTCTAGGACTGGTCCGGGATATTTCCATCCGATCAGCCGAGACCTGGCAGTGAACAGAGTTTACACAGGTCGTGGGATGGGCTGGACACGCAGAAGCAAAGGCCTTCACCATCAGCTCAGTGGCTGAGGTCCTTACATTCACCTCACAGGACTGAACAGAAAAATGCGGTGGAATT
>PVIC010034444.1:0-19587 GCA_004025085.1 Thryonomys swinderianus
TGAGCCACCACGCCCAGCACTGTGGTATGTGGTATTGATGGCTGGTGGGTGTGAGTCACCACGCCCAGCCTTGTATGTGGTTACCGGGGATTGAACTCAGGACCTTGCGCTTGTGAGGCAGGCGCCGGAACCACTGAGCTAAATCTCTGGCCCTATTTTATCTGTTCTTAATATCATTTGTAATGCTTACTTTGCTGTTCTCTTGTCATTGAGCTGGTCTGCATTCTAAAAGTCTAGCAAGATTGATTTTCATACTCATTACTTTTATCTACTTATTTTCACCCCACAATAATATATATTATATAATATAATTTCCTTTTATATAGATGACTAATTTTCCAGCACAATAGTCTCTGTACTCAATGTATATGAAATGGACCAGGCTTATAGGGTGTTTATTTTATGCTACTTGTTTTTTTCAAATTCCTCCAATAGCACTCTGCCTTTTTAACAAATATTTTATGTGAGATGCTGTGAATTCCCACACTTTGCTCTTCAAAATTACATTAGTGGTTTTTGTAGAACAATATTGGAAAAACGACACTATAGGTATTGATCTGTAATTTTCCTTTGTTTAAGCATACCAATTTAATCATTTTGATATTGCTTTAGAAAATTGATTTTGTTTGTAATAAATACAAATTCTTCATATAGATTTTTTATCTTGCATTCTTCATATATTTCTTTTTTATTAGTATTCATTTGGAATACATAATGAATTCATTCATCACAGGGAATTTGTACATGTACATAACGCATTTAACTCTTTTTTGTCCTCTTCCCTTTCTCTCTTCCTTCTTTCAGCACTTCCTTCTCCATTTGCAAAAGTGATACTTTGATTTTTTTCTTTCATTTTTTTAAAAAAAATTTAAACCTCCCTCCTCAACTGTTGTTCTCCCTTCTAGAAACCCAAAGTATAAGTAAGGCACAAAATAGAAGGTAGATATTAGGAACTAAGAAAGGACTTTGTCAAATAGGGTGATGTTTCTATTGTGCTTTAGAATTTTGGTTTACAGCCTCATTTTAAATTGGTGTTTCCTCACCCTTTCTTTTTATAATTGAACTTATTGGTTCATTTTATGCACACATTGTGATGACAATCGACATTGAGAATTCACATCTACTCTCTGAACACACTCACAGTTTATCTCTGATAACCTCTCTTTATTTTTTCAATACTCGCATTCACTGCACACCACAGACCCTGTGCATAACCTGTTCTTTCTCAAGATGCCGTTCATGCGAGAGCCACCAAGTCACCAAATGTGTAACATTGATTTCTTCTCATGAGCTCCAATTTTTATACTTGTTACTGCAAATGTGGAGTTTCCTCGAAATTCCCTAACACCATTATTTCCTCTGCTGAAGAAGGTGGGAAGCGACAGCTCAAGATGTGTTTTCTACCAATGGACTTTCCTTCCTTGATGGAAGTCTTCATCCCTAACACCGCAGAGAAAATGGATTACATATGATTACACCCATATGCCTGCATACAGAGACCCAGGGTGGCTGCCCCCTAAGTTCATCTAGAATGTTCTTTTCTGTTGTTATTTGGGGTCACGGAGAATTTACATAGTTGGCTATACTTTGCTTTGCTTTCTTTTCTCATATTTTATCTTTCATTGCTCTATGCAGAGTGTAGGAGACAAACCTGATCATGTTATTCTTGGGACCATTATGATCAGATTTGGTGCACCACTGTAAAGGTTTCCAGGGCAAATTTTCACAGTGCCTTTTCTGGCTTCATTCTTTTTCCTTGAAACAAAACCATCAAGCCTCGAAACAATATTTGGACAAAGTGTAGCAGGTGGACAGTTCCATTTCTCGACCTCACGATTTACCTTTTATAAGCTCTATTCAAATTCACATTCCTAAGCCTTGTAATTAATGACCGAATAAACCAACACAAACAAGCTAATAACATTATTTTTTATATTTATTGGTACATTGTGTAGACACATCATGATTACACTCACTACAGGGAATTTGTACCAGTCTATGACACGATTTAGTTCTCATTTTTGCCCATTCCCCTAATTCACATTTGAAAATTCTTCATGTTTGAAAAGTTTCTCTTTTTGATGCTGGAGAAAGACAGACAATTGCAGGTTCTCACCACCCATGTTATGAGATAAGCTGACATGGTCGATTTTATAGTCAGTTAGGATACACGGCCATCTTGGATCTCACAGAAGAAGGGGAGCGATGCTCTGCTCAGTGTAACAAGCTCAGGCACAGCGCAAGGTCCATTTCCTATCCAGGATCTGCTGCAGGGTGCTGGGGACGTGCTGTGAGCCCAAGAGTACTCGTAAGATGGTTTTAGGTTAAATTAAAGACTATCAGATAACTAAACACTACAGAAAAGCTCACCACCGTTAATATCAATGCTGAGAAATTTCTGCTCAAATTATTGCTAAAAGGAAACGAAATACTTGGAGAAACAATGGGAAGGTAGAAGCTTGGTGATAGGATTTTCCCCATCTCGGTAATCCACACTGAAACTAACGTTCATTGCCCTTACTGATAGTGTAAATGAAGCTCACTAGTACCATTAATAGAAGCAAATAAGATTACCTGTGGATGTAAATGAGTTCTAGAATCTATGATAGTTTTGTGAAATAGGAAATACTCAAAGGGAATGTGGTAGGGGAAAGTAATGAGGGGAAAGAATAAATATGATTTGAGAAGAAAAGAAAGCACATGTATATTGGGGGTGGGGCTGTGGGGTGGGTAGGGTATGGGTAAAAATGAGAATTAATTCGTGTCATGTATTGGTATAAATTTCCCAATTTTGAATGTGACTGTGAGCTGTCTATAAAATGTACCAATAAATAATTCAATTTAAAAACAGACTAATATAAGATTTGGGATTTATAAAGCCAGAAATCCTATTCAGTTTTATTGGCTTCATTTTACCCAAACACCCATCACTAATTGACATAATCTTAAGCACTTTCCTTGGATTCATTAGAAAATATTCTCAATATATTCCTTTTTAAATGCAGGATTGAAAATTTAAAATACATGTGAAATTGTTTTTATTTAGAAAAATCCTGAAACATATTATTCCCAATAATCTACAATGCAAGGGTTCATACAAGCATGTAGACTCTCACACACACACACGCACATGCACACACACACACACACACACACACTTTGAAAAGCCTGATGTTTCATCATCAATATTAAAGAGTATAAACACTTGAATCACACACTTTAGATTGGGTCTATATACATCTTAGGAAAGTGCACGATTATGACACTGATGATGTAGCTATAATAGATTAATGGAAGGATGTGTAAAAGAATCACATGATTTTATATTTTTAGGGAACTCTGTGGCATTTAGGTAATCTAATACATGAGGTGGTTGAGTTCTTCTTCTAGTAAAATAATAACACAATCCAATTCTTGAAAATCAAAAAGTGAAAAGTTTATTAGAAAGAAAGGTAAACTCATCAGTAGCCTCACTACACAAAATAATTTCCCACTGGTTTCCCTTATTTCAAATCATTGTTTTTCTAGCCTTTATGTTTCAATAGCAAAAGAGAAATCTTAATTGCATACATTCTATATTGCAGTGTATTTTGTGTGGCAAGGGATCCATTTATGATCACTATAATTTTTATCATTAATATATGTAGATAGTATTTTAATGTTTTATGAAAATTATTCTGAATTTTACAGAAAATATTACTCTAGGTTCTGATAATCTATTTGGGGACATTAACAATCATTTTGTAGGGGCCAGAGATTTAGCTCAGTGGTTCTGGCACCTACCTGGCAAACCCAAGGTCCCTTGTTCGATCCCGGTAACCACATACAACATTACTGGGCGTGGTGACTCACACCAACCAGCAATCAGTACCCAACATCACAGTGCTGGGCATGGAGGCTCATGCCTGTCATCCCAACACTTGGGAGGCAGAGGCAGGAGGATTGCTGAGTTCGAGGCATGTCTGGGCTACATAGTGAGCTCAGGGCCAGCCTGAACTACAAAGCAAGACCCTTAGAGTCATTTTGTAAGTTGATATTATAAGTAAATGCAACTTTGCCATTTCTGTGTATAAATGTAAACTGTCAGCAAAAAACAAAAACAAAAACAAAAACACTCTTTCTACAGCATCACCTAATTTCTGTCCCTGTAATCCAATGTATTTGTGCATTGACATTTCGAACCACTGTCCTATAATGCTACTTTTCTCTTCAGCTATTGTTCTATTGACCAGAGTGAAAGTGTTAAATGAAGAGCCCACACTCGGTCTCTCCAGCTCCTCACCTACGTGGCACCAGCCAGACATTTCCATCCTGTTTTGCTCTCTGTGCTGTAATGAAACCTCTCCTAGAGAGAGTTCTATGCACCGTGATATCGGTAATGAAATGTCAGCCTTCAGAACATGTATCCCTTCATGTTTCTGGGATGTTTAACCTAACTGGTACCGACTTCCTGGAAATATCACTTGTTCTGAGCCATGTGGCATCACAGGCAACCTTCTGGAACTTTATCTTTTCTTTATCATTTCCTTTTCTGTTTTTTGCAAGTATTTTTTCCTTAAACAGTGGAACTATTAAGTACCCTTTTTTTAAACTCAATGATCTTTTCTGTGTATGTAGCCTTTGCAAATATACACACATACTTAAAGTAAACTTTTCATTTTTTAAGATTCATTTGAGATTCTACCAGACTTTTCTTATTCTACCAGGTCTTTCAGATTCAACTAACCTATTGAGTACTTGCCAGATGAGGATAAAATACCCAGAAACCACTGTTAGCTTTCCATATACGATGTAGCCATTTTTTTTTTTTCAGACAGGGTCTCACTTGGTAGTTCAGGCTGGCCCCAAGCTCACTATGTAGCCCAGGCAAGCCTCGAACTCAGCAATCCTCCTGTCTCTGCCTCCTGAGTGCTAGGATTACAGGCATGAGCCACTATGCCTGGCTAGCCATTTGTTTTGTTTTGCTTAGGCGTACCAGGGATCGAACTCGGACCCTTGTGCTTCCAAACAGACTCAGTACCAACTTGTGCTAAATCCCCAACCCTGTAGCATTTTAACTATGATTTTTTATTATTGATTTTCCTCCTGAAAAAATTCGTAATTTGCTCATGTTTGTATGACCAAAGTGCACGCATCAGTCTAGGTTCCTACCAGGTCTTGACCAAAACCTTGTTGAATGGCTGTTTAAATTCTGACTATTCTCCTAGAGAAATGTTACTGCAAGGAGGAGAAGGAAATATGATCGAAATTTGCTGAAGTACACATTTCCAAACATACAGGATAATTTCACAGAACATCATAGGAAATATAACATAGACTCATGGGAATTTATAATCCAGACAATGTTCTCCGTGCACTGTATATCTTGTAGTTCTGACAAGATTTCTCTACCAGATCCTCAGCAACTACAGGTGCTTGATTGCCCTATGACAGAACTGGGACCCAGCTCGTGCATCCAAGGGGCTCTCCAATTTAGCTCCCAGTGATGACTGGCCCAGAGACAGGGTCCCACTTGCAGTTACCAGCAAGAGGCATTCAGGTGCTCAGATGTGAATCTGATGTTCATGTGTTCATCCCTATTAGAATTAGCTATGTCCAAATGCTGATGTAATGAAGTGGCTCGTGCACAAATTCAAGATTTTGAGCAACAATTTGGGAATATTTTCAGTGACTGTATGACTTGGCAGTCATGTTGATACCTGGAAAACAGGTGTCATAATCTTCTACATCCATGACCTCCAAAATTCCAAAAAGCTTGTAAATCTGATCACAAAAATCCAATCATATAGTAAAACACAAAATTCACACATAAAAATCAATGGTTCTCCTCTATGCTATTAAGTGAAGTCACCAAAAATAAATTAGAGAAAAAAAGTACTATTCACAGTAACATAAAGAAAATATAAATACCTAGGAATAAACCTAGCTAAGGAAGTGAAAGATCTCTACAAATGGAAGGAGCAGGACTCTGGAAAAAGAGATTGAAGATAAAATAGAAAGATTCTCCCTGTCCCTGCATAGACAGAACCAGTATTGTTCACATGACTGTGCGTCCAGCACTGGTAAGCAGATTAAGAGCAGTCCGAATCCAAATGCCAACTACACCCCTCACAGAACCGGAGAAGACAATTGAAAGATTCACAGCACAGAATTTTTCCCATTGTGTGCTTGGTCCACTCACTCGGCTAATTGATTCTTTTGCTCCAGAGAAGCTTTTTACTCTGACACGATTCCATTTGTGATCCTTCTTATTGTTCCTTGGGCAATTCAGGTTCCATTTAGAAAATCCTTTCTTACACTTCTTACACTAAGTTTTTAAGTGTTTAACCTATTTTATTTTCAGCAGGCTTAATACTTCTGTTTCACTGTGTAGATCTTCGATCCATCTTGATTGTAGCTAAGCACATCTTCTGCAAACCGATCTCCAAATTTCCCAGCACCTTTTGTGAGCTGAACACTCTTTCCACCAATGTATACCTTGGGCGCTTTTGTCTAAGATCAAATGGCTGAGTGTGTTTGAGGATGTTTCTATATCCTCACTTCGGTCCCATTGATCTACATATATGTTTTCATTTCAGTATCACAGTATGTGTGTAATGACTGTTTTGTGGTATAGCTTCAAGTCCAGTGCTGTAAAAGCCTGTGACTTAGCACTTGTCCAAAACTGCTTTTGCTTTTACTTTTCTTGTTTCATGTAAATTCTAGTATTTTTTGTTTTTAGTTCCATACAGTATGTTGTTGGTGTTTGTATTGTGTCTGGATTGAATCTTTGTGAGAGATCTGATAGTATGGACATTTTGAGAATATTGGTTCTACTTATTCAGAAACAGGGAATGTCATTCTATTTTATGATTTCCTCTTCAGTCTCCTGTATTGGAGTAGTCTCATCTCTGTAGAGCTTTTTCACTACCTTGGTTACAACATTTCTAGGTATTTCATTTTCCTTGAAGCTACTGTGAATTGTACTGTTTTCACAATTTCTTCCTCCTTAGACATAAGACTAATATCTAGACTATACACAGAACTAAAAAACAACAACAACAACAAAACCTAAAATTAAAGACCCAGTCAAGAAACGGGCTAGTGACATGAACAGAAAACCCACAAAGCAAAAAGTACAAATGGCCAACAAATACATGAAAAACTGTTCAACATCTCTGGCCATTAGAAAGAGGAAATTAAAATAACATGGAAATACCATATTACTCCACAAGAATGGCTATGTTTAAGAAATCTAATATTACAAATCAAGTAATGACAAATGTTGGTGAAGCTGAGGGCAAGAGAATGTTTCTGTGGTGGCGCACGCCTGTAATCTCAGCACTCGGGAGGCAGAGACAAGAGGATTGCTGAGTTCGAGACTTGCCTGGACTACATAGTGAGATCAGAGCCAGCCTGAACTACAAAGTGAGACCCTGTCTCAAAAAAAAAAAAAAAAAAAAAAAAAAAAGAATGTTTCTAAATTGCCAGACTAATACAAGCATTATGGTAATCAGTATGGACATTCCTCAAAAACTAAGAGTAAAAGTTCCATTTGAGCCAGCTATTCCTCTCCTCAAGGTCTTCCTCAAAAGTAAGACATCATGGGCCAAGGATATAGCTCAAGTGGTACTGTACCTATCTTGCAAACACAAGGTCCTTATTTCGATTCCTGGAACCACAAAAAGAAAAAAAAGTAAGATATATTGCAGTGATGTGTATATTTTTGTAGTAGGATAATTCATAGCTAAATCTGGGAAGCAGCATATATGCTCATTAGAAGACTTACATAAGGACAATATGACATTTTCTCACAACGGACTACTACTCTGCCACAAAGAAGGTTAAACTCAGTCATTTGTACAAAATCAAGTGCATATTGAAACTATGATATTAAGTGAAAAAAATCAGACACACAAGCTTAAGTATTGCATGCTTTACATAAGAGCCTAAAATATAGATATGGAGGAAAATTTAAAAATAGATAAATGGTAACAAGCAAATAGATCTTTTGTGAATTGAGAGGGGATGAAGAGATGGAGGGAGAAGAAGGAGGGGAAAGGAGCAAAAAGAACATGGAACTACATGTACAAACTCATGAACAATGTAATCATTATGTACCAGAAACATGTACTGATTTTAATTGAAAATTAAATGAAATTGGATATTGTTTTTCCAATGGTCATTGCTTAAAATATATAGATGCACATCTTATTCTACTGCAGCACTGAAGCTCTTGGAACCTTAACATATGACTGAATAAAAATGCATATGCTAACATGAAAAATTTGGTAGATAACAACACAGTATTTGTACAAAGTCAGAATTCATTACTGTAACGAAATACCTGAAATGGGTCTCTCATGAGAAAAGGGGGTTTCCATAGCTCAGAGTTTAGGAACTTCAAACTCTGAGATGAAGTGAGAGCCCGGTGGTATGGCATCTGATAAGGACCTGGCAATGGATGCAGTCCTATCACTGCAGGTGACAAGACAATACACAGAAGCAACAGAGGGAAGAGGACGCCAGCTTGCTCCTTTTACCACAGAGCTCTCATGACGACGATTGAACATCACTAGAGAAAAACTACCGCGGTAAAGTTTGTTTTGTCGTCTTTGTCTCAGTCTCTCTTAACCTCTCATGATAAAATTCACTGCTTTTACATTTTTATTAGTCCACGTTTACAATATACAATGACCATATCCGCCGTGGTGAGTTAGTTTGTGCACACAGCACATGTTAATTCGTCTTGCCTTCCTTTTCCCCTGTTCTCTTTTTCCCGTCCCCTTTTAAAAATGACCCATCGCCATCTCTCTCTTGTTTTCTCCCATAGAGCTGCACCAGTCCATTTAGCTGCGTGGCAAGTTAGACTGAGAATCCATGACACTTGGCGAGTGCTCATGCTAACTTTTCTGACACCTAGATATATTATTAATGAAATGTAAACTTTTAAGTATCAGGTTTGTAAAGACTAAGTAGACGTTACAAGTACAAAGTGTCCAATATTTATAGTGATTCTTTTAGACACACATATCAAAGGTTTCACCTGTAACAATCTTTAATTCAAAAACCCTAACTCAATACATGTATGGCAACGAAACTTTGGACAACTAGGCCAGTATAGATCTTGAGAAAAATGTCAAAAAGTACAGTATGTGTTAAACTGAAAGAAGAAATGTTATTAGAGTAAAAGACACATTGACACTAATCGGGAAAATACCCATAACACTCTTCAAGGTTTTATTTTGTATATGTTTGTGGTACATAATTATGTTCATTAGGGGGAATCAGCATATAATACATCGTAAAGAGTTCACTTCTACTTCCTCTCCACTCCTCTTCTTCCTCCTATTCCTAAACCCTCTTCCCATCTCTAGAAATTCCTCCTCGTTTGCTACCACTGGTTTTAAATTTTGCTCTTAAAATTATTTACATCTTGGGTTTGCCATACAAGTGATGTTCTTGACACTTTCTGAAGCCTCTCTGGAAGGTCTTTCTGCTGAGGGTCCCTGTGAGCAGTCACTGAAATACAGTACTGTGGGGGTAAGAGGTGCCCTCCAATGGCATTCAGTAGAAAGGTGGGCTCATGAAAAGACTGTCGTGACATGTCCTCATTTGACCTTATTCACCCGATCCGGTGGTGCCTTGTGATTTCTAGGTAGACTCTAAAGTCAAAATGACTATGAAAGATACATAGGTTGAATCAACAGAAGACATCATGGCACCCACAATATTGAATCTAGAAATATTCACAAAAGAAAACTTCCAGACCTGCTTCAGAAAATGGCAAGGATGAAATGTTTGAAGAGAGAGAGTTTATAGAGCAGAATTAATGGTAGTGTTTTACTATAATAGTTATGAAACATTCACTATATTTCTGATCATACGTTGTATATGTACACAGAGCCATAAATCATGTTTAAATAACAGAAAATTCAACAGAGATAACTGACCAACTATTACAATAAATCACTGTCACCACTTATGGTAATTAAGGATATTTATATTAAATGACACAAAATGGCCTTTCAGCAGATTATGAAGTGAGAGCAGCAGAGAGCACTGTACATAGAAAAACCCTCAGGTGCAGCGTAAATCTGACTGATGAAACATCTGAGAAGATATTTAAACCTATCATAAATTTTAATGCTGTTATTCTGAACTTGTTTTCTTTCTTTCATCACTCTTTTATTATTTAATTTTTTCAAAATGACAATTTACCACTTTTGTAATCTGATATGAAGCTATTAAATTTTAATTTAAGTGTTAAAGTAGAACCTATTAGCAATGGGTTGCACAATTTTTAGATTGATGGGAAGTATCTTTTGAAGCCTAATACTGAAGACAAATTTAATACAGAAAGGGATACATAACTATTTCTGCATAATAATTAAGAACTTCAGCGCAGCAGCTTTGCAGAACAAATGGAAAAAATAAATAAACACCTGGCTGGAGATTTAGCTCAGTGGTTCCAGCACCTGCCTTGCAAGCGCAAGGCCCTGAGTTCGATCCCAGTGACCACATACAATGCTGGGTTTGGTGACTCACTCCCACCAGCCATCAATACCACATACCACAGTGTGGGCGTGGTGGCTCACACCTGTCATCCCAGCACTCGGGAGGCAGAGGCAGGAGGACTGCTTAGTTTGAGGTTTACCTGGGCTACATAATGAGCTAAGGGCCAGCCTGAACTATGAAGCGAGACCCTGCCTCAAAAAAAAAAAAAAAAGTGTATATACACACACTTTATTATTTGAAATGAGTGAAGCAAATAACATGTGTTTGAAATTATTTCCTCTCAAGTGCTTTGGGATTCCTGGCATACCGATTTTAGAAAAAGGGACCACAGTGGCGATAGTAAATAATAAGGATGAGAACACAGGGAAGTTGAGACCTTTCTTTCCTGATGCAGAACATTTACAAATGTTTTATTTTGGTACTTATTATGACACAGTTCACCTTCAAGACAATCCCGCACGAGTTCAGTTTTTCAATACACACCCCGTGATCAGGTTTGAGTGTTAATATTGTGCCCTCCTGAGATGGGCATTGACATAAGTCTCCACAGGACAGGTCATTCTCCTCATGCAAGAGGGACTGATTTTGTGGAATATACTATTTTTTTGTTTTTTTGAGACAGGGTCTCGCTTTGTGGTTTAGGCTGGCCGTGAGCTCACTATGTAGCCCAGGCAAGCCTCGAACTCAGCAATCCTCCTGTCTCTGCCTCCCAAGTGCTGGGATGACAGGCGTGAGCCACCATGCCCGGCTGTGGAATATACTTTTGAACTAATTATATTTTAAGTTGCTCTCATTTGAAATTCATGAATGTCAATAAAAGATATTTGAACACAATGAAAACAAAATGAGACATTCCAGCTACAAAGTATCAAACTGTTAAACTGCCAGACTGCTATTGCTAACACATTTTAATTATACCTCTCACACTACAGAGCTGTGAGAAAGGGGTACTACTATCTAATTAATTAATTAATTAATTTAGAATTCAGTGTATTTTTTCCAAAAAGATATGGAAGTTATATATTTAGCTATGCCTAATATTAACTTGAGAGTGTAAGGATGGGGGGGGAGTCTCAAAGCTGTATGCAGATTTGAATGCAGGGGTGAAATTACAATAGGAGCAGATGAGCACAAGGCCAGCCATAAAGGAAGTTGGCCTTGTGGTCAATTTCTGAATATAGATTCTTACTCCTGAATGTGACATAGTTCACTGGTAGCATTTGCTTGTTCCTTTTCACAGACAAAGACAGCGTCTACCTTTTAGGACTGGTATGAGGGAAATGGAATAAAATGTAAGTCTTAACATTGTCCCAGTGCTCCCAATGAGTGTCACTCTGTTAGTACTTTTTCATGACAATCATAAATATTGATAGATTTTATAAGCCTCTGAAAAAACTTCTTTTTAATTTATTCTATGCTAACTGAAGTGCAAAAAACTCCATACAGTGAATACATTTAAACAGCTCTGAAAAATAAGATAGTTTTCTAGTATAAAAATAAATAAAATCAAGTATATATGGGCCGGGGATTTAGCATAGTGGTTCTGGCACCTGCTTAGCAAGTGCAAATTCCGTAGTTTGATCCAGTAACCACATACAACAATACCGGGCATGGTGACTCATTCCCCCCAGCAATCAGTACAACACACCACAGTGCTGGGCATGGTAGCTCACACCTGTAATCCTAGCACTAGGGAGGTAGAGGCAGGAAGATGGCTGAGTTTGAGGCTTGCCTGAGCTACATAGTGAGCTCAGGACCCGCCTGAATTATAAAGAAAGACCCTGTCTCAAAAACAAACAAACAAACAAAAACAAGTATATAATCCTTTCTCCCATCTCTCAGGATGCTAGTGTATTACAAATTGAATTCAGGTACAGAGATCAAGCATTTTGACTATATGGCACCTACCCAAAACAGACGCCAAAACCACAATGTGTTTTTAGTGTTTAGATCTTAGATGAGCCATTAGATGTTTATTTTTTTAAAGATAAATTACTGGAATTAGTGGACAGTGATTAAGAAAGACATGATAGTTATTTGTAAGACTGAAATTTTTAGCTACTAATACATTTATTTTAGCTATTTACGAGGATTTTTTTTTAATGAGCAGATTACTATTCTGCTTCTAAATATCTGGTTTAAGGTATTGTCTGAAAGGAATTTGTGGGTAAATTTTTCTTGACTTTACATTGGAGATTGCTGATAAATATGGTGGAGCTATGGCTCACGCCTGTAATCCCAGCACTCGGGAGGCAGAGACAGGAGGATTGCTGAGTTCGAGGCTTGCCTGGGCTACATAGTGAGCTCAGAGCCAGCCTGTACTACAAAGTGAGACCCTGTCTCAAAAAAATATATATATATGGTGGAGCTAAATTATACTTAGTGAAATGGGACAAGGACAAATACAAGGACTTTAGTTCAAGAAGAAAGGAAATATTTTAGTGTAGAGGAAGGGAAACACAGCACAGGGTCAACCACTGAACTGTCAGAAACCAATGCTATAAAAATTGGGTCAGTTATTTTCATTTATTCCTAAGTCATCTGTGTTTTCTATTACTGTTGTGATCGCTTTTTAGTGATAAAAAACAACTCACATAAAATGATTAAAGTCTAAGAGATTGTTCTCCATTCTTTTGCAAACTCCCATATCTTAAAAATCTGTAAGCAAATAAATGACTAGAGAGATGCCCTGCACTGGAGATGTTTTAAAAGAATCATCTAAGCCATAGTTCTAGTAATATTCCACAGATAAAAACCAACTGCACATTACCAAACTTGGGGGCGTCTATAGAAAAC
Source organism: Thryonomys swinderianus (assembly GCA_004025085.1). NCBI lineage: Eukaryota > Metazoa > Chordata > Mammalia > Rodentia > Thryonomyidae > Thryonomys > Thryonomys swinderianus. The sequence goes on from PVIC010034444.1 coordinate 13,294, forward strand.
AAATAAAATCAGGAAACCAAAGACATATTTACCTGCTCACTTTTAGTGCAGCACACTTTACCACAGCCAATTTCTGGAACCAATATAGGCTCCTATCAAAGGATGAATGTGCAAAAAACGTGGGTCCTTAATGTTGAGTGTGATTGTGAGCTGTATGCAAAATATACCAATAAGGAATTCAATTGAAAAAATGAAAAAAAATGTGGGTCCATATGCAAGGCATCATTATACAACTGTAAGCAGAAATTATATCCTGACACTTGCAGAAAAAATGATGGAATTCTGGATCATAAGCTTTAGTGAGACAGGCAAGACACACAAAACCAAATATTGCAAGATCTCTCTCATATATTTAATAAATAATGCTGACATAAATGTATATACTGATTATTCAAGGTGGTAGGAAAGGGGACAGATGGCAGTTGGATACTGGGTACCCAAGCACAATGTAATAGAAATAAGAAGTTCTAGTTTTCCATTGTACAGGGAAAAGATCATAGGTTTGCAGTAACCTACCATCTATTTCATGGATAACTATGACAGGGCTCTCAAACGTTCCAAAATAAAGTAATATTAGAGAAATGACAGCATCAATTACCTTGAGTTTATCAGTACATATCAATTATTACATCTTCATAAAAATTGAAATGTATATACATATTTTTTCAGCAGTTGGAAATTCTAACTGCCTTAGTTTGATGATGAGAAAAGTTTTGGCTCATGAAGATATGGTACTCTTCAGTAAACTGATGGATTTATAGCTAAGATCATGTTAAGAGAGGAATCCTGGTTGGAGGAGGTGGTCACTGGGGGCGTGGCTTGGGAGGGTTTATCTCCCTCCTCTTCCTTGACCCTGCTCTCTGCTTCCTGCTGGGGCCCTGCCTTGGTGTTAGTCTAGTATGGACTGAAGCCTCTATGAACTCTTAGCCAAAATACACTTTTCCTCCTTTAAGCTGTGGATGTACATTAACATGTCTCAGTGACAAGAAAATAAGTAGGGCAAACAATAATTAATAAAACTACATTAGAGGGCCGGAGGGTTAGCTCAGTGGTTCCAGCACCTGCCTCACAAGTGCAAGTTCTGAGTTCAATCCCCAATAACCATATAAAATGCTGGGCCTAAAGACTCATGCCCACCAGCAATCAATACCACATACCACAGTGCTGGGCATGGTGGCTCACGCCTGTAATCCCAGCACTCAGGAGGCAGAGACAGGAGGATTGCTGAGTTCAAGGCTTGCCTGGACCACATAGTGAGCTCAGAGCCAGCCTGAACTACAAAGCGAGACCCTGTCTTAAAAAAAATAAAAAAATAAAAAATAAAATAAAAACTACATTAGAGGCATATTTGAGAAGCTAGTAAGCTGATAGCACCTCTCTTTTCTCTTGTAGCCTTTACTATTCTCAAAATACTGCTATAAGTAGTACCTTTCACTCCACCTTCACAAGAGCCAGATAAAGAAATGAGAGGTTTAGATATTTTCCCAAGTAGGCATGGCCAAAACGTGGCAGAGTGTTTCTAACTCCACTCTGATTCCTAGATCTCTGCTTTTTCTACTGTATTATATGGTGAATATTTATCCCTGAAAAAAATGACCGTATACTGCACTAAGCACACTGTTCATAACAGGCACCTTCTTTCCATTTTAGGACTTTGACAATTAGATGATCCAAATGAAAGGCTGAAATATGCCAAATGTTTTCAGTTGTGCTTGAAATGCTGTTACAAGCAAGAGGTCTTACCATTTGCAAAAGACAAAGCAGTGTTCTGGAAGGATGATGAGACATCCTCATTTTTCTGTCTACCTGTGGTGTTCTCATTGTTTTATAGAAATATCACCTCGAAGAGTACATGTCTTTATTCTCCTCATGCCACTCCAGCCACCCATACATGATATCCCTCAACTTTTGTGTACAACACTTACCAGTAAGATTGTGAACAGTAACGTTGTAGCCAAACCTGAGCAGAGGAGCACAAACAGCATGTCGGGTTTCACTCCAAGGACACAGCATTTCACTGAGTGTCGTTTCACAGTTTAACTCACGATCATCCGTCGCTCTGCCAGTCTGAAACAATGGAAACGTACTCACTGATGGCTGAAACGTATCTTATCTTCACACAGCCTTTTGTTAAAATCTGTATCTTTATCAAAGTCTTAATGTGCTGCAGAAGACAAACACGGAGTTTAAAAAATCATGTTAAAAATGCGGGGATATTTGGGGAGTTATCTGGAAACAAGTTGGGGCGATAACACTATGCATTACTTGTTTATTCTAGTTCACTTTCCCACAAATGGATTAGGACTAGGTCCAGTTTCTCTCTCTGACTCCAAGATGCACCCAGCCATTATATTTTGCTCTCTGCCTTAGCCTTCTGCAGTCACTGACTGAGAACTAAGATATGTCTTGAGGCTCTTTCTTATGGGACTTGTCCAGCTCATATACTGAGGTCCTGCATGGACGAGAGAAGACTTTTGCAAGGTCATGGAATTTGTCCTGTCAGAGGCAGGATTCTAGATGCAGTCTTCCAATTCATGATCCCTCCACAAACTTTTCAAAAGCTAAAAATAGAAGAGCACAATTGATTGCCAATGCGATTCTTAGAAGTTATTGACAAGAAACTATCAACTCCTACAGAAGGATTTTTAAGTAGGACTCGAAATCAGACTCAAATTTCTTTATGCATGAAATTGTTGGCTACAAGTGCAGGTCTGAAATTTTTCTCAATTGGTGAGTTTAAATATTAATGTTGTAATACTTTAATATTCATATTCCACTTAACAAGCAAATATATTTAGTCATGAGAGCAATTTTCTGTTAATGAACTTTATAATACTTTCATAATTATATATATAAATTTATTTTTTCTTTGTTTGCAGAATATTTAGGGCAGCTGCTGTTCTACTTTCAGTACCTTGACCATAAATTTGTTCTTGCCCACTTGTTCCATGCATGGCAATCTGAGATTACAAGAAAATTACTACAGGGATGTCACAAAATCACTCAGCCTCCCCTTTCTTGTTTCTTGTTCTGATTTTCTGAATTTACATCTGGGTTCTTGGCACCATTTCGATGTGGCAGCAATACTCAGGTGAGTGTACACCATTAAAAAGTTCACAAAGAATCCATGTAATGTTCTCTCTGCCAAAAGTTCTCATGGTTTCATGGCTCATGTGTGCTTAAGAACAAAAACCTGACCTCGGCGTAGTCATGCGAACAGCTTCCATTGTTTCTGGCTTGGAATCAATATAGCCGACACAAGTATTTGGTTTTTGCAACATGTTCTTGTGGAATGACCAAAGGATTAAGTAGCAGGAAAACTTGGCTTACGCTTTGTGGTCGGGACCTGAGTCATTCTCCTTCTAGGAAACATTTCTCACTTGCAAAATGAGGAACTTGACCTGCAAAAGAGTTCTTACTCCTCGCTACCCTTTAATAATTCAGAGAGATTTTCTTTCTTAAACACACACTGTCCTGGCGACCACATTTCACACAGGGAACAATAATGTTCAGGGAGTGGTCACAGAACTGCCACTGGAGTCCTTAGGGACTCAATGATCATTCTCTATGCAGCTCTGTGCAGTACATTAATCGTCCTGTGTGAGCCTTTTCCAGGCTTACAGATTGCTCACGCACTTTGAATTCACAGGCACTGATGAGAAACAAGAATCCAGCCAAGCTTCATCATGGCGAACCTTTCAAAATCAATGGAGGGCCAAGTAACACTTATTTCTTACTAGTCTGCTCTTGTGTCTATTTGGGAAAGCTTCTTCAACTACTTGTCAAAATACCCTGGGCTTCACTTCCTTAAGTATAAAAAGGAAGTCTGTAACACAAGAAATTCTCTCCAATGTAACATTAAACATTTACCATAATCCCATGAGAAGTACTTTTCTTATTGTACCAATAAAATGGTCTAGACTCAGAAAGTTTATATTACCCAGTTAAATATAACTCAGTAAATGGAGAAACAATTTCAATATGAGTTTTCTAGGTTTCTTGTAATTTTCAAAATATGCACCTGTAAACACGGTTGTTATCAACAAAACCAAGGATATAACCTGTGAAAGTTTGTCATTTATTGCTAGAGCAAGAGCATACAGTACTCAAGGGAGTCAATAGTCAGCAGGCTCAATAGATAACAGAACCAGATACAGAAAACTTCTCTGCAGTAACTTTCATTAGAATCCAAGCTCTGAAAACTCCATAACAGATTATAAAAAGTTTTGATACCACAAGAACCATAAGAATTCACTTAATCCATTGTCTTTACGGAGATCAAGAAAGAAAGGCACAAGGAAGAAGAATGACTGCTTAGGAAGAAAACAGATAATTAGTAACAAAGTTGAGGCTGCAGAGTAGCTCTGAATCACTACATTTAAAGCTTTTCTTTTTCTTCTTTCTCTTAATACTAAATGCTGTAATTGTGAGTTTTCAAAAGAATAGTCAATGGAAATATTCCAAATGACTGCACAAAAGGGACATTTATCAAGAGAGGAAAAAGTGCTTTAACATTATTTTATCTCCATGAGAGCTCTTTTGAGAGATAAAGTCATCCAAAATATTCATCAGGGTCCTTTCTAAGTTCTAAAAAGAAGTAATATGTTAACTTACCATATATATAATTAATATCTATTAGACCTAGCACATTTTATGGTCTTGGGAGCATTTCTCTTATGAGATACTATTGATCATATTCATGATGTATTCAATGTCAAAATTATTGGTTAAGAGTACAGTTTCCAATAATAGCATTATCCCTTTGGGAAAATGTAATTTGCTTTACAGTGATTTGCTTTCCTTGCATTTCATACTCAATGGATTGAGGCAAAAAGTAGAGATCACATATCTGTTCAGGAAATGTTTGACTTTATGTGATAATAGAGAAGTTTGACAGACATTTCAAGTTGTGTAATAGTATAGTTTGATATGAATTCATATTACTTGTTGAAATATGTGGTAGAATTCAGCAGTGAAGCCATCAGGTCTTGGACATTTCTTTGATGAAAAAATTTTATTACTGAATTAATTTAATTCCTGCAGTTAGCCCATTCAAGTTTCTTATTCCTTCATTATTTAATCATGGTTGTTGGATTAAATATATTCTAGGAATGTATGCATTTCTGTAAGTTTGTTAAATTTGTTGTCATATGATAATGACTTTGATTTGATAATTCTTGTGTTGACTTTTCTCTGCAGAATGAGTTGTGATAATTCATGCTCACCGCTGCTTTTGTTTATTATAGTCTTATTTATATTTATTAAATTAGTTATTTGATCACAACAGTGGAACGCTGACTAAGGTAGTAATAGATGTTGGTTAACTACTAGACACAATTATTATTTCAGTACTTATGTATGTCCTCTTTCCCACATTTGTTCTCCATAATATGTAATATGAATAAAAATATATGTAATACTAGTAACTTTAAAATATAAAGGAGTGCGTTATCAATATAAGTTGTGGAATGACTAGAAATAACAAAACAGGCATAATTACTTAGGTATAATGGAATAACTTATGATTTTTTATGTTTTCTTGGAAGATCATTAGATGCCATGTGAAAATAAAGCTTGCAAAGATAGATGTAGTACAAGCAAAGGATCTCATAATTGACCTAAAGTTTTAGTAATTATGTCACTGCCAAGTTCTTACAAGTCAACTTTCAAGGGTTATGTCCAAAGTAGAAATAAAACTCAGTAAATTCAATCCAAAGTATTTCAGATTAAAAACTTAATGTCATTATGAAGATGTAGCCATTTGAAGTATCTTAAGTATAGAAAATATTAAATAGCACGTGACTTCTGGTGAGATTTAAAAACATGTTACTAGGAAACCACAGCCTTATAAACCACAGTGTGATTGCAGCCAATGCTCAACTTCCTCACCAACGTACTAGAAAATTACTCCTCCTAAAATTCCCCACAGTTCCTCAAATGGAAATGCTTATCCATTTCCCTAGGGCAGAATCCTTTGCTTTTTCTCCTCTCTTTAGCTTATTCCCTGGTCTCCTTATTTCAGTCCTTTCCTCCCCTTCAGTCTGTCCGGAAAAGAGCAAACGCGAGCCTCCCATTCAGAAGTGAGATCCTCGGATGAGTGTTCTATGTCAAACCCTTCGGCAGTTTCCATTTTCACTCTAAAAAGTAAAATGGTTTGTGACATATTATCAGTCACAAGGTTGCCTTCGGACTGTGCCTGTCGTTTTTTCTCTTTGTGTATTGAGCGCTAAACAGTTTGGCTTACTTTTTCTTATCCCAAAATTCCGAGAACTTTTTTTTTTTTTTTTTTTTTTT
>PVIC010034445.1:0-19523 GCA_004025085.1 Thryonomys swinderianus
ACTGAATACAGCACTAAGCCAAAAGACGATAAGACTTAAATAGCTGGGAACATAAACAATGGAGACTCCTCAATGGATGAAAACCAGAAACTCCATTTGACCCAACTATTTCCTTTCTACGTATTTTCCTGAAAAAGTAAAAGACATCATAGTGCACAGGTACACGCACACGCTGGGGATGCTGCTCAGTGGCAAAGAACTTGCCTCACAAGCACATGGGCCTGAGTTCAATTTCTCGTACTGCAAAAAAAAAAAAAAAAAAAAGAAAAAAGTAAAAAAAGAAAAGGCAATCAATCCATGCATACTCATGTTATAGCAGCACAATTCATAATAGCTAAATCTTGGAAGGAGCCTATAAGTCCATCAGCAGATGCATGGAGAAAATGTGTTTACACACAAGGGGAGTACTACTCTGCTGTAAAGGGATAGACAATGGATGTATCTAATAAGATTAAGTAAAATAAATCAGACATACAAGCTTAAATATTGCATGGCTTTTCTTATATGAGACACTCAAACTACAAATAAAGGTCAAAATGAAAGATAAGAAAGTAGGGAGATACATACTAACTGGGAGGTGATAAGAAATGGAGGCAATGGAAGGAAAAGAGATGAAGAAGAAATTAAGATGTAATATGTACATGTGTCAACTCTACAAGGAACATAAAGACTAAGTACTGAAAACATGCACTATGAAAAAATATAAATAAGATAATCCCTGCCTAAATATTTGTAGGTTGATAAAGAAATCTTTATTTCTAGACCTATACTCAAGATTGACTGATTAACTGAATGATTTGCATGTTACTGGGGATTGAACCCAAAACCTTCATACTGTTAGCTAAATATACATCCTTTTTCTTATTTTTTAGTTTTGACACAGGGTCTCGCTAAGCAGCTACCAGCCTGGGCTCAAACTTGGGATCTTCTTGTTTCAGCCCACCAGGCCGTTTTGCACAAGCACAGTCCTTAAGTCAAAAGGAATCAGACTCCTTTGAGCAATTCTCACTCAAAGGGGACTGTGAGTTGTTTGATAAATACTCTACATTGTTCTTAAAAGAGGCACTACTGAAATACACTGTGCATAATTCTTCAGGAAACCCACTCTGGGATTAATCTCTAGTTACCCAGAACAGATATCAACTAAGAATGCACATTTTAGGCTTTTCTATGTTGCTTGTGTTACTTTCTTCTCTCCCTTTTCCCTTTCTTCTTTTGTTTGGCTGTCAACCTGTCCCAAACGAACTATATGCACCCAAGTCTCCTAGCTATGGAGAGAAAACCCAAATAAAAACATACCCTATAGGAGCATAAGTTCATACCCTATGTCTAGCTAATTTGGGGCATCAAAAATTAATTTTGGTAGTAGGGGCGATTGAACCCAGGGTCTTCCTACTGACTGACATCCCCAGTCCTTTTTTGAGACAAAGTCCTGGTAAGTTGCCAACTTGCCCAGACTGGGCTCAACCTTGCAACCCTCATGCCTCAGCCTCCCAGCATGGTGGGATTACAGGTGTGCACCATGATTCCTGGCATACATTCCAGTTTAGATAAAAAATACATAAAATAAAAAGAGGAATAAAAAGACAAAGCATTTAGACAGGATAGATAAGGATTCTGCATAAATTACTTTAATTGGGATAGATCTGTGGTAGGAATTTTATAAGATACAGCAGGAAAGATAAATAGATATCATATGAAGGGTTTACCCAGAGGTTTCCATGGTTTTTTAGTCAATAGTGCTCTAATGTCTTAAATCGTTTTTTTCACTGTGCTCCTAGAACAAAAATTGTACCTAACAGTTTATTACATAACATTTGTTTATTGACATCATATTACCACCTATTTGAAAAATAATATAATTATTTAAAAGTATTTTGCTTCTAAATAAGCAGTATTACTTCCTAATGAGATATGATTGTTAAATGAGCTCTGTATGAACTTCTCAAACTTTGGAATCAGTTTGAAGATGGTTATCCTGATTTTTTATCACCACGATTGTACCATAGCATTTTTTTTTTTTTCTTTGAGACAGGGTCTTGCTTTGTAGTTCAGGCTGGCCTTCAGCTCACTATGTAGCCCAGGCAAGCCTGGAACTCAGCAATCCTCCTGCCTCTGCCTCCTGAGTGCTGGGATTATAGGCGTGAGCCACCATGCCCAGTGTACCATAGCATTTTTAGAAAAGACATAGTAACCAAGAAAAATACAGCTTCCTAAAATATATGGTATCAGTGAGAGCAATGCAGTTCTACTTCAGTTTGAAACCAACCACCTTGAGCTAGTAGTCTGGATAGTAACTGCAGGAAGCTCAGTAATGCTGTATTTTCCTCAAACACTTAAAAATTATCCTGTTCTGGCCCCTTTGTTATCTTCTGGCAAGGCACCTCAGATTCAGAATCTAGGTGCAGATTTGTTTACCTGTTTGTTTTCTTTGATTTTTGAGACAGGGTCTCACTATGTAGTTGAGGCTGGCCTCGAACTCACAGTGATCCTCCTGCTTCAGCTTCCTGAAGGCTAGGACCACAGGCATGCACCACCATGTCCAGACAGAACTCCAGGTTTAGACTCATTCTAGTTAGTGGAAAGAGCAAAGCTTACCTATTAATTTTTCCTCCACATTTTGATGTAGAAGTAATGCCACAGTCTGAAACTGATTAGTAATCAAAGTCACTAGAATACGATAATATGCTAGGCACTACTGAAGAACATTCTGATAACTGAGTAAATGGCATTATTTTGAAGTACAACTCTTGTTGACATTTGTTAGAATTAGTAAGAATATTTAAGGATTCTAGGAAGTTTGTCTTTAGGCTTTTTTTTTTTTGTACCAGGGATAAAACTTAGGACCTAGTGCCTGCAGGGGCTAGAGCCCCAGCCACATCCCTGACCCTTTCTGAAATTTGTGTAACAAAAGTATACAATATTTCTGTGGCACATGCCAGTAATCCCAGCACTTGGGAGGGAGAGGCAGGAGGATCAATGTAAGTTCAAGGCCAGTGAGTTCAGAGCCAGCCTGACTGACAAAGCAGGATCCTCGCTCAAACCAAACCAAACCAAACCCATTAACAAAAACCCCCAAAACCAAAAGTATACTGTTGATATGAGCCACAAAAACCTTTGTAGACAATATCAGAAAAAATGAAAAACAGTAGAAAAGCCCAAAGACAGTGTCTCCATAGGAGAAGAGAAGAGAAGAGGAGGGGAGGGGAGGGAGGGGAGGGGAGGGGAGGGGAGGGAAGAGAAGGGAGAACAACAAAAGCTATCAGCATCACCATCAGAATTCTGGAAAACATTCAAAGATTTAACCCACAAATGCTTAATGAAAATTTAAAAAGGTGCTGAGTCCAGGGGTACATGTATGTGATCCCATGGATTTAGAAGGCTGATGAAGAAGGACTGTAAGCTTGATGCCAGCCCAGGCACTTAGATCTTGTTGCAAAGCACAAAGAGGGCCAAGGGACAGTTCAGTGGAAGAGCGCTCCTGGGTTTGAGCCCGAGAACTGTTTGTCACAAATAACGGTGATGCTGCTGCTGATAGTAATAATAATATAAAAGAACAATGAAAATGGTGAAAGCGTTGTGGTGTTTGTACCCACCGTCACCAGATTACCCCCAGTACCTCTTAGTGGCACCCCTGAGGAGCCTCTTGGCTCCAGAGGAAAAGGGAAGGATCTCATTTCCAAAGAATTAGAGTTGTCTCTTTTTTTTACCAATGGATCCTTAAAGGTCTAATACTGAGGACTCTTGATTACACCCAAGTAGAAAATCTCTAAAGGGAGAGAAGAACCTGAGTAGGAGACATCTGTCAAAACACTTAAAACTAAATAAAATCAGCCCTGGCAGCGTAGGACAAATAGGCAAGCCAAGAGTCCTGGGAGGAAAAGCTACTAAGGGAAATGCTCTGATGACTAAGGGCTTTCTTTGCAAGGCGTCCACTTATTCTGGGAAACTAGAAGGCTAGGGCAAGTGGGAGGCACCCTCAAGAGCCTCTACGTTCTCCTCCTTCAGTTGACCCTCAAACCCACACAGCAAACGCACAACTGTGCATTGTCTGGGTGAGAGCTGAAACTGACTGGCCCAGCTGCAGAGACGGGGGAAATAATTTTCTTCTCTTTCAAGCACTAAAGGACAGGTGTAGTCAAAACAATGGCTTGCCTAGAATGCTAGCAATCAGGAGGCCATGGCAGGATTGTGAGTTTTAGGCCAGTCTGGGCTACACAGTAAGTTCAAGGCTAGGCTGAACTACAGAGGGAGACCTTGTCTCAAACAAAACAACCCTGACTGCTAAGATGGTGACAAAGACACTAACACACTTCAGGGACCACACAAGATACAGAATACAGACTTTACAGAAAAATTATAAAACTCAACTATGTTTAATAGATAGCAGCAACAAGAAGTCCTAGGACAGAAGACTATCTGCATGAGGAAGCAAGCAAAGAAGCAAAGAGTATAGTCATGCACAGAAAAACTAGAAGTTCACCTGTCCCTGAAGTCAAGACTTTTTTTTTTTTTTGAGACAGGGTCTCCCTTTGTAGTTCAGGTTGGCCCTGAGCTCACTATGAAGCCCAGGGAAGCCTTGAACTCAGCAATCCTCCTGTCTCTGCCTCCCGAGTGCTGGGAACACAGGCATGAGCCACCACGCCCGGCACTGTGGTATGTGGTGTTGACTGCTGGTGGGCGTGAGTCACCACGCCCAGCATTCTATGTGGTTACTGGGATCGAACTCAGGACCATTGCGCTTTCGAGGTAGGTGCTGGAACTACTGAGCTAAATGTCAGGGCCTGAAGTCAAGACTTTTAACTTAGGAGATAAAGACTATGTCAACTGTCTTAAGTATGCTCAAAAATCTAAATGCAGGAATGGAGAATGAAAGCAAAGGAGAATGTCTCACCGAACAGAATAGGTATATAAAGGAATACAAAGAAATTATAAAAAAAGAACTAAACAGAAATCCTGGAGTAGAAAAGTAAAACTTACTAGAGTTTCAACTGCAGATGTGAGCAAAGAAAACAAAGCAAGTGATCTGAAGTCATTCAGCTGAATTATGCAGTCTTAGCAGCAAAATGAAAATAGTATCAAAAATATGAAGACTAAATGTAATGTGGGAAACCATATACATTATCAAAAAATATGAAAACCTGAGAGTTCCAAAAAAGTAGAAATAAGAATATTTGAAGAAATAACAGCTGAGCTGGGGATTTAGCTTAAGTGGTACTGTGCCTACTTTGGAAACACAAGGGTCCTAGTTCAATCCCTGGCACCGCCAAAAAAAAAAAAAAAAAAAAAAGATAAAAAGGAAGTAACAGCCGAAAACTCCACCAATTTGATGAAAGAACTTGCACATCAAGAAGCTCAGTGTCCAAACAGGATAAACTCAAAGAGATCCACTCTAGACACATTATAAACAAACTGAAGTCAAAGACAAGAGTGTAGAAAGCACCAAGAGAAAAGTAACATGTGACTCTCAAAGGATCCTGAACAATGCAGTTGATTTCTCATCAGAAAACATCAAGATTAGGAGGGAGTAGGGTTTTCAAAGTGCTGAAGAGGGAAAAGGACCCAAAAACTACCAATGGGGAATTGCATATAAAACAAAACCATCATTCAAAAATGAGAAAAACTAAAGATTCCTAGATAAATAAAAATTAAGGTAGCTCTCAGAAAAATACTAAAGTTAGTCATTTATGTTCAAATGAAAGGACAGCAGACAGTAATTTGCAGCTAATGAAAAAATATATGCTGTTTAAAAAGATTCATATACAAACACACATGTAAATTAAAAGGAAAAGGACAGGAAATGATACTCAACCAAAACACAGCTACATTAATATCAGACAAAATAAACTTTAAATCAAGTTTGTTATGAGGTAAAGCATATCATATCTTTTTTTTTTTTTTTTTTTTGAGACAGGGTCTTGCTTTGTAGTTCAGGCTGGCCCTGAACTCACTATGTAGCCCAGGCAAACCTTGAACTCAGAAATCCTGAGCAAACTGTTCCAATGCCTCCCAAGTGCTGGGATTACAGGCATAAGCCACCATGCCCAGCACTGTGGTATGTGGTATTGATTGCTGATGGGTGTGAGTCACCACGACCAGCATTGTATGTGGTTACCGGGATCGAACTCAGGACCTTGAGCTTGCGAGGCAGATGCCAGAACCATTGAGCTAAATCTCCAGCCCAAGGATACTGTATCTCTCTTTTTTTTTTTTTTTTTTTTTTGAGACAGGGTCTCGCTTTGTAGTTCAGGCTGGCCCTGAGCTCACTATGGAGCCCAGGCAAGCCTTGAATTCAACAATCCTCCTGTCTCTGCCTTCTGAGTGCTGGGATGACAGGCGTGAGCCACCACGCCCGGCACTGTTGTATGTGGTATTGATGGCTGGTGGGCGTGAGTCACCTCACTCAGCATTGTATGTGGTTACCGGGATTGAACTCAGGACCCTGGGTTGTGAGGCAGGCGCCGGAACCATTGAGCTAAATCTCCAGCCCAGGATATCGTATCTTAATGAAAGAGTCAATCCCTCAAAAAGAAATAACAATCATAAACATATAATACACCTAAAAGAGCATCAAAGTATATAAAACAAAAATTTACATAATAGAATGAAGATACAGACAGTTCAAAAAAACATTGGTGGTTACTACTATTATAAGTGGTAGCGATAAGGCAGAGAAGCTATGAAATATGAAATGAACTTATGTAGCACCTATGAAAAAAGTGTAATGGTTTCTCAAAAATTTATAGTTTTCATATAACTTCATAATTATATTCTTAGTACAGCATATACCTTCCAAAATTTAAAAGACACAAACAAAAACTTGCATAGAAATGTTAATAGTGACATTACTCAAAAAGTAGTCAAATGATCAAAAATTCAAATAGTAAGTAGAAAGAACCCAAAAGTTTTGAAAAATGGATAAACAAAATGGGGTATGTGCCCGTAAAATGGGCAATTATTCAGCTATGAAAATAATATAAAATGAACCTTGGTACACTAAGTGAAATAAACTAGATGAAAAAAGATCACACAATAGTTCATATCATTTAAGTAAAATTATCTACAATAAGCAAGGGCAGAGACAGTTGTTAATTGCAAGGGTCTGGGAGGAAAGGGAGTAGGTGGGTGGTTAAGTGCCTGAAAATCTATTGGTGACAGCTGTACATTATAAATACACCAATGAATCTGGGTTGAATACTGTAAAATAGTTAAAGCCATAAACTTTGTGTTATATAAATATTACCATCATTTTTTTTTTTTTGAGTGGGGGTTGAATTCAGGACCTTCACTTGCAAGGACTACTGAAGTAGGTCTTCAGCCCCTATATCACCATCATTTTTAGAAATCTATGTACGCGTTTTGTTCCCACAAATATTTTTTTCTTAGTACATGTCTGTGATACATAATGAATATGCTGATTTTGGTGAATTGATATGTATGCATGTAGCATCTAAGTTCTTTTTACTCCTGCTGCCTCTCTTCTTCCTCCCTCCCCATCTCTAGGCTCCCTGTCTGCAAAATATCTACCTGTTTCTTTTCTTTTCTTTTTTGAGACAGGGTCTGACTTCGTAGTTCAGGCTGGTCCAGGCAAACCTCGAACTCAGCAGTCCTCCTGCCTCTGTCCCCCGAGTGCTGGCATTACAGGCATGAGCCATCACGCTCGGCACTGTGGTATGTGGTACTGATTGCTGGTGGCGTGAGTCACCACACCCAGTACTGTTGTATCTGGTTACCTGAGATCAAACCCAGGACCTTGTGTTTAATAGGCAGGTGCTGGAACCACTGAGCTAAATCTCTGGCCTGTTTCTTATTGTCTATATTTTATTTTGCTTTTTATCCATACTTTGGATTTCTCATATAAATATCTAATCAGCTGTGTGTCTGATTATTTTGCTTAGCATCATGGACTCATGGTGCAAGCCTTTTCTTATAATGACTCAAATTTATTCTTCTGAGACTCAACAGTAATCCACTGTGTATGTGTGTGTGTATATATATATATATATATATATATATATATATATATATATACATACACATTTTCTTTATCTATTCAGATTGCCATCTCCAAGATTCAGCTATTTTGAGTTATAAACACAGGTGTGCAAGTATCACTGTAATATGATGTATGTAACTTTTGAGACTGGAATTTCTACTTATAGTTTTCAGAAGACTTTCCCTACTTACTGTCCATAATGATTAGAGAAAAGGTTCCTTTTTCCACTAAACCCTAACAGCACTTTTTATTTTTTGAGTCTGTGATGGCACCCAGTCTTTCTGCAGTAAGATAGAATCTCAGTGTTATTGTGACTTGCATTTCTCTAAGGGCTTGTTCTCCTAATTATTAATCCAGAACCAGAAGCAGACCAAAAAAAAAAAAAAAAGGCGGCTCCACACTCCATACCTGTTAAGGCTGCTGGTTTAGATAGTGTACTGTATTGGTTTTGTGTGGATATCACACTTTGCCGTGGACTTAGTGTTGGTGATGTAACGAGTGAAAGCTCCTCAATGATAACACTGCTTTTGGGATGATTCTTGGGAAGTTCACTTAATCTTTGCTCTAATGAATACTTTAGGAGATCCAGCTTTTGACTTGACTCATTAAATCTTGCTTGAGCCTTTCAAGGGAAAAGATAATTATTGTCATTTAAATAATTCCATTGTTTAAATAATATAATTAATAAACTAAAATATATAAAATTACTTCTGAAAGTGCTTTTCTGTCTGTTACTTTTCCTGAGCCAAGTAATTTCATTACATTCTTTGCACCTTCTGCTACTGCAAACTCTATCCTAAAATGGTGTCTTAATTCTTCCATCCGAAGTTCAAGAGGGCTTATCACAGGTTTTGCTAGAAGGGGGAAAAGAGAAACAAACATTGAAACATTTAACTAACTTTCCAACATGTAGTGATTTAAAACAATGAAAAGAATTTATTCCTATGACATTAAAAGTTCTTAAATCAATAAATACTGAAGCAAAAACAGACCCAGGTTGAAATAAATGTAAGGCCTTCCATTTTAGCCATCATACATCTAAATTATAAATCTACAAGAAGGATTTATAACTAAAGATACTGCTATATTAAAACAACATGAGACTAAAACACAGTTGGTTCTCCCTATCTGCGGGTTCTATATAATCTGACCATTCCCAGATTCAACAATATGTGGGGGAAAGTGGCTTCTCTGACAGACCTTTTTCTCTGGTCACTTTTCCCCCAACAATGCACTGCAGCAACTGTCTGTACAGCATTTACATTGCATTAGGTATGAGAGGAGATCTAGAGTGACTTAGAGTGAGGATACGAATGTATTATATGAAAACACCAGGTCATTTTATATATTTATGGAAAGGATTTGAGTCTCCACGGATCTGGTATCCATCAGAGTCCTGGAACAAACTCCCAAAGATACCAAAGGATAATAAGTACAGTTTCTGGCTCTACTTCTATCAACTAGCTGTAAAGATTCTCTCTGGAATTAAAACAAACAAAAACAAAGAAAGACAAAACAATACTTTTAAACAGGCAACAGATTTTTTAAAAACAAGCAGAAGTTTAATAAAATAAATATATAGCCAATGTGGTGGCTCACTTCTATAATCTAACTTGGAGGCTAAGTCAAAGTTCCTATGGGCAGTTTGCAAGGTTCTCAAAATAAAAAAAAATTAAAAGGGCTGGAGATACCTCAGGAGCATAGCACTTGCCGCGTATGGCTGAAGGCCTGGCTTCAATCTCCAGGAATAAACACCTCAATCAGTAAAACAAAGGAATACACTGTTTTTAACTTTTCTTTTTTTGTGGTACTGGGAATTGAACTCAGGGCCTCTGCATTGAATTACACTGCCAGTCCTTTCCTGATTTTTAAATTTTGAAACAAGGTTTCATTGAGTTGCCCAGTGAGGGCTTGAATTTATAATCTTCTGCATCCCAGAGTGTTTACATGTACTACCACACTACGGTAAGAAATATATATATTTTTTTTCTTTTTTTTCATTTTGAGACAGGGTCTCGCTTTGTAGTTCAGGCTGTCCCTGAGCTCACTATGTAGCCCAAGCAAGCCTTGAACTCAGCAATCCTCCTGCCTCTGCCTCCTGAGTGCTGGGATTACAGGCGTGAGCCACCACGCCCGGCAAGAAATATATTCTTTATTTTTTTCCCCAGTGATGGTACCAGAGATGGAACCCAGGATTCTGCCCTTGCCAGGCAGGCATGGCACCACTCGAGCTACATCCTCAGCACGAAACCCATTTTCTTTTCTTTTAGACAGGGTCTTACTTTGAACTTCAGGCTGGCTCTAAACAAACTATGTAGCCCAGGCAAGCCTTGAACTCAGCAATCCTCCTGTCTTTGCCTCCCGAGTGCAAGTGCTGGGTTTACAGGCGTGAGCTACCATGCCCAGCACTGTGGCATGTGGTATTGATTGCTGGTGGCTGTGAGTCACTATGCCCAGTATTGTTGTATGTAGTTACTGGGGATTGAACCAGGGGTCTTGTGTTTGCTAGGCAGGTGCTGGAACCACTGAGCTAAATCTCTAGCCCAAGAAATCTATTTTTGAGAGTATCTTCTTTTTGTTGTTGTTATGGTGGTAGAGAGAATCAAATTCAGAATCTTGTACTTCCCAGGCAGGTGTGGTGCCACTGAGCTAAATCCCTGGGACCTGATCAGTACCTTTTTGAAATATAAGAGTCAAAATCTGAAAGCATAACACTCAGGATAAAAGAAAATAACACTCTCACTTCGAGTGAAGCACTCTTTCCTACGTTAGACTGAGTTAGCACTCTAAGCCCATAAGAGAATATTCACAGTTTGTATCTATTCCATCACCATTATCAAAAGCCAATTCATTTGTCTGGACTGCCTGAAGAATCTGCATTCGTATGACTTCTATTTTTGTCTTGCTGTCCTGAAGCAACTGCTGAGCAGTACCATGGAGTTTCCGATCCTATTAAAAAGAAAAACAAAACACTTTCATATCTTCTAAATAGATCAACTGATACATCAGCTGGTGAAAAAGAGTTAAAAGAATCGTGAGTAATATAGTATGTAATCTTCAGATACATTTATCAAAAACAATAACTACAACAAATAACTATCAAACTTCTCATAGAGGATAACTGAGAAAACAAATTCCTTTAGGTAAGATAATCTGAGAAAAAACAAGTGAACCTTACTATTATTATGTTTTTAAAAGTAAATTTATATATAGTCTGCCAAAAAATATGCACAATCAGGAAAAGAAAGATTTGTATAAATATCTTAATAGTGAATTTACTGAGACATCATGATGTTAGTACAAGTTACCTCTGGGCTCTACAATTAAAAGAAGGGCTCAAAGCAGTGGCCATTAATGTCCAGACATTTATTAGTATTAGCAAACTGCCTAAGTGTCTATACATTTTTTTTAGTGGTCTGTCTCTCTCCACACACACGTGCATGCATGCATGCACACACACACACACACACACACTGACACCCACTTATATACACACATACCTGTGGCATGCAAAATGTTTGATGCTTACTACAAGCAAATTTGTCTATCTCCAGACTTACTCATCTTTTTTTTTTTTTTTTTTTCCTTTTTGAGACAGGGTCTTAGTTTGTAGTTCAGGCTGGCCCTGAGCTCACTATGTAGCCCAGACAAGACTTGAACTCAGCAATCCTCCTCTCTCTGCCTCCCGAGTGCTGGGATTACAGAAGACTTACTCATCTTACATAACTGCAAACTTGTGTCTTGTAACCTGCTTATCCCCATTTCTTTCCTTCCTTACCCCTAATAACCACCATTCTAGACTGTTTCTATTTATTCAATTTTAGTTTTAAATATCCCAAATATAATTGCAATCATACAGTATTTCTCTTTGTTTTATTTTATTTCATATAATATCTTCCAAGATAATACCACAAATTGCAGTACCTCCTTTTTGAACACAGAGTAACATTTTACTGTGTACTGTGTATATTATATGAGTAGTACATCCTCAACTCCACCCCACCTGGTATCAGGGATCAAACTCAGGGCCTTGTGCTTGTAAGGTAGGTGCAGTGCCACTGAGCTAAACCCCTGGCCCATTACACAATTTCTTTATTCATCTATCGATAGAAACTAATGGTTGCTTGAATATTATTGCTGTTGAAAAACAAACCAAATCCAAACTTACATTCTCAATTTTCTCTTGCCTTTGCTTTATAAATTCAAAACAAAATGATTTTTCCTGATCAATAACTCTCTACGAAACACGTAACAGATACGTCTGAGAATAAGTATAAAACATTTAAATGACCTTTTTCTATTAACAGTTAAAATTTCAGGCAATTCATATATGAAGGGAAAAAACCAGACAGTATTTGTGTTCACTTAAATTCTAGTTCAAAAAGACAAAAATATAAATGGCATGCTAACAATAGTGATATACTTTTGAATATCAAAGATAAGAGACATCAATAAAGCAGAAGAACATTAAAATTCTAACATCTCTTAAAATTTCAACATAGTACTTGGAAGGCTGAGGCAGGAGAATTGCCTAGCTCACTTAGGGAGTTCAGGGATAGATTGAATTATAGTGAGACCCTTTCTCAAAAAACCATAAGATTTGAACAACGGTTGTAAATTAAGTGAAATAATGTTGTAGCTATACCTTTATTTACTTCCATTAACAATGAATATAAATGACAGGGGAATTGTAGTAGTCTAAATAATAGCTTAAAGGTCTCCATCTTCCAATCACAGAAACCAGTTAATGTCACCTTACATGACAAGGGGGATTTAAAGTAGCAACTGGAAATAAGATTGTTAATCATCTGATCTCAAAATATAGAGATTATCCCAGGTACAGATGTAGGCTCAATGTACTCAAAGGATCCTCAAATGCATAATAGGGAGGCATAAGAGGTTAGAGTGATACTATGAGAGAAAAACTGGATTCTATTGGCTGGCTTGAAAGACAGAAAAAGACCATGAGCTGTGAAGTCAGATGGCCCCAAAGTTAGGGTAAGGAGCCATTATCCTCAGAATCCTTCAAGAGGGCACAAAGCCTTGACACTTTGATTTTAGCTCAGTAAGACCTATATAAGACAAAATAACTGCAAAAACTGAATACATTTGCATTTATTTTTAATTTTTATTAGTGCATTTGCAGTATGTAATGTTAATATTGTTCGTGGAGTTAGTACATGTACTTAACACATCTTAATTCCTTTTATATTCCCTTTTCCTCTCTTCCCTCCATTTCTTGATCTCCTTTCCTTTTGAGGAAAAGATATCTCCCTACTTGTCATCTTTATTTAGCTCTTCATTTATAATTTGGGCTCCTCAGAAGAGAAATGATGTGCTATTAAAGCCTAACATTATAGTCTCAAGGTGCATTCATCTTCCTACAAACAACTCAAACCTATCTTTACTGTGTTGTTTTAAACCATTAAATTTATGGTCATAACCACAGAAAAAACATATAGGGATTTTATCAAGTATCACGAACTAATGCTATCCCTGGCTTTAAGAACTGTGTTAGTTGTCAGAAGCGACAAATAAAGAACCAACAGAATGAACAGAGGAAACTGACCAAAGTTGGGAAGTACTTATGCACAAGGCAGATCAATCTTTACACATAATTTAAGCATCTTTACTTTCATCAATAAAACATTTTTAAGTCAGAATTTATTGAACACTTAACAGCTAGATACTACTCTTGTTGGATATATCTATGTATATATTTATATATTTTCCCCTTAATTTGGCAATAAAAAAGACAATCAACTTCTGTTCTGCAGGTGGCTCAAGACCAAAACCTGAGGAAAGTATATAATTTGGGCAGCATAATTTTAATAAATCAAATACACAAATATACTATATGATTGTGTATAAAGTAGATGGAGAGATATATGGTGGAGTGGTAATTCGGTTTTTATATAATTGGAAGAAAAGTAAGCAATAACACAAGACCAAACACACACAACACGGAGGAAATATACAACAAAAATATATAACAAAAAACAAAACCTTACTTCATTTCAGTAAAGTTTTAATGTAAAATATAAATATTAAGAAAACTATACGGAATACTATACTTTCCAATTAAGCTACAAATTTATATAAAATAATAGTAGTTTTGACATTTCTTTGGAAATACTATTTTTATTAACTCTTTCCATTCAAAATGCAAAGAACAGCATTGGTGTTTCACTTAAAAAGTTAATTTTCCCACATAGATTTCTGGAAGACACACACAAAAGTCAAAGTATGACAGCAGCTTTTAAAACTGATTTGGGATTTTATCTGTCATAGGCAAGGTACAGTGGCTAGGTATCAGTTTTATGCTTTCTGGCATTTAATGAATTTCATTGTCAGTTCTATACTTTCAAGCATTCAATGAATTTTTATTGAGCAACTCATAAAGACAAGAGATAAGGTGGACTCAAAATATATAATGGTTTGCATATTTAAGAACTACTTTTATTTTGATAGTTTGAGATTTATATATCCATATGTTTTGATGAACTACATGAAAACATCAAGATTTAACAGATTCTGAACTACAAAACAGCAATTTCATATGGTTCAACCTAATATCACTTTGGAGTGCCTGATAATTATACTTGGAATGTATATTTTCTCAGCAAAACCACCGATCCACAGTGGGATAACAGAATTACACCTCACACACAACTTTTAAATAAATGAGCCAACCACTGTCTTCATTTTTCCATCCCATATTTATGGCATACATTCCATATGTTAAATATTGTCAGTTCCAATGAAAATACAAAAGGTAGTCAGGATGCTGCTCTGTTGATGATTGTAGTCTTAGAGAAGAGACACAGGCAATTACATTATGTATCAAAAAGTTAAAAGTATCTGAAGAAAATTTCAAAGGAAAGTGACAATAGATTTAACTAGCAGAATTCAGAAGTTTTCTCAGTCATTAATGTAGATAAACCTGAAATATGCCAGACTAGAAGACATCTTATGTTGTGTCCTTAACACACATATACACAACCAAACACCACCAACAAAAAGATCCAAAAAGAGCATAGGGAAAATTTTATAAGTATCCTGAATGTGGTGGCAGTATAGATGTGTCAAATTTTTTAATACATGAATTAGATCAAAATAAAATTAAGAATTACTGGGAGAGGGGCCGGAGATTTAGCTCAGTGGTTCTGGTGTCTGCCTCACAAGCGCAAGGTCCTGAGTTTGATCCCGGTAGCCACATAAAATGCTGGGTGTGGAGACTCACACCCACCAGCAATCAATACCACACCCCACGGTGCCAGGCGTGGTGGCTCACGCCTGTAATCCCAGCACTCAGGAGGCAGAGGCAGGAGGATTGCTGAGTTCGAGGCTTGCCTGGGCTCCATAGTGAGCTCAGGGCCAGCCTGAACTACAAAGTGAGACCCTGTCTCAAAAAAAAAAAAAAAAAAAGAACTACTTGGAGATTGGGGGTTGAAGAACACATACGGACAGGGGGGCATATCTAAATGAGAAAAAAAGTATAGAAGTCTGGGGAATGAAAATCCTACAGAAATGGTATGAAATGCTATAAAGAACTCTAGATTTTAACATAAAGCTTGGTTTGTTATCTGAACATACAAATAGGAGATGAGAATCAACAGGCGTTATCAAATCCTTGGAGATAACTTTGAAAAATCAGTGGTACTGCTAAGTGGCACAAATGCCCAGTGAAAAGGGCCAGGAAATTTAGCTCAGTGGTGCGTCTGTCTCAAGTGCAAGGGGTCTGTTGCAAGTACAAGGTCCCGAGTTCAATTCCCAATACCAAATGTTAAGATATACTACTCCTTAGGGCAAGACAGTTATGTCCCATTCCTCAGATTATTATTATTATTTTTTTTAGTATTTTAGTACTACTTGTATTAAAATATCTCAGTGAATGAGAAATTATTTTAATTAATAAAAATAAAGCCAATGTCAGTCATTGGCAGCAGGTGTAGTGAGGGGCACATTCCTGCTTCCCAGCAGGATTGGAGGCTATGGCAGATGAAATCAAGGACTTGCAAGATACCTACATTGTAATGCTGAAAAGAGATGACAAAGAAACAGATCATCTAATGTAGTACAGAGGCAAGAGGATTACTTAGGAGAGCAGTGAAGAGTTAGCCAAGATGGAAGCACCTGACCAAAGACATTAATGAAGTGAGGGAAGCTATGAAAATATTTAGAATATTTCAATAACAATATAGCAAGTTCTAGAGAGCTTGTTAAATTTAATAGCAAAACAGCCAATGTAGCTAGAGTGTAACAAGAAACAAATGTCTTCAGGAGATGAAATTAGAAGGTGGGGTAAATCACGTGTGGTCTAGATTAATGATTGGATTTTATTCTGTGATTCCAAGTCATTGGGAATTATATTTGCTTTCAGTTGTTGAGACAAAGTACCTGCCATACACAACTTAGGGAAGAAAGGTTTATTTTTTAATTTTTTTTAGGTTTTTATTTTATTTATTTATTTTTGAGACGGGGTCTCGCTAAGAAAGGTTTATTTTAGCGCACAGTTTCAGTTTACTTTACTTCACCAGGTCTAAGGCAGAAACATGGCAGAGGGCCATGGATAGGAAAGCAGCTACTATAGAGTAGTGAAAAGCAGAGAGAAAGCAGGAAGAACCCTAGAGGAAAGTCAGGGACCAGATACTGTCCCCACGGTTATACCCTCCTCACCTACCCAGATATACGGAGAAATGTGGTTTAATTTCCTAGGCATCTCTCAAGCCAATCAAGTTGAAAATCAAGAATAAATCTCAATGAATTTTGAACAGAACTTGTGGTATAGCTTGTGGTACAG
Organism: Thryonomys swinderianus; assembly: GCA_004025085.1. Taxonomy (NCBI): domain Eukaryota; kingdom Metazoa; phylum Chordata; class Mammalia; order Rodentia; family Thryonomyidae; genus Thryonomys; species Thryonomys swinderianus. The sequence goes on from PVIC010034445.1 coordinate 16,800, forward strand.
AAATTCATTTCTGTTTCTTAAACAAACTATGATATTCCACAATTTATTACACTACATTATGGGTTTATTCATGTCATTATCCCTACAAAGTAATTCCTTAAATGCCAGATCACTTTCAAATCTCATATTGAGACTCAAATGTTTTCTTCTGGCAGCTTTATCTTTATTCCCGATGTTTCCACAGTAGTTTTCTTATCAGACAGTCGTTCTTCTTAAAGCAGGGTATTTATTACCTATTGAGTAGCAATTATGGATATGACACCATCACAACTATTCAATTTAGGTTAGTGACTATTAATCTCGTGGGGGCATTAGAGACCATTGTGAAAGTACAGTGAAACCTATGATCCTCCTCTGTCCAGTTATTAGCAGACACACTCGCCTTTCATATAATTTCAAAGGTTCTTAAATCCCTCAGATTAATTCAGCAGTCCCACATTTTAAGAATTCTTACTACAGGGGTCGGAGGGTTAGCTCAGTGGTTCCAGCGCCTGCCTCGCAAGTGCAAGGACCTGAGTTCGATCCCCGGTAACCACATATAATGCTGGGCGTGGAGACTCACACCCACCGACAATCAACACCGCATACCACAATGCCGGGCGTGGTGGCTCACGCCTGTTATCCCAGCACTTGGGAGGCAGAGACAGGAGGATTGCTGAGTTCGCGGCGGCTTGCCTGGGCACCATAGTGAGCTCAGGGCCAGCCTGAACTACAAAGCGAGACCCTGTCTCAAAAAAAAAAAAAAAAAGAATTCTTACTACAGAGGGTAGTAAATGCCTTAATTTAATTTTAAAAGTGTCAAGTACTACAACCACAGTTCTAGTAACACAGTTTTGCTAATGAACAAAAAATGAAAACTTGATATAACTTAAAAATCTTCAAAACTAAAGATTAATACTAAAACAATACCACAGAAAATAACAAACTCTACCATCCAATAATAAATGTTGAAGGGGAGTGAAATAATACTCTATTTGAACTATACTTCTCTGGCAATAAGAAAAGCCCGTGGCAATGGTCATGCCTGTGACCTAACTCAGCTGAGGCAGGAAGGGGTACAAGCCCGGCACCAGCCTGGCCTACACAGTGAGTTCAAAATCTGCCTGGACTATTTCGGGATTCTATCTGAAAATATGAATTAAAAATAAACAAAAAGCCGGGCGTGGTGGCTCACGCTTGTAATCCCAGCCCTCGGGAGGCAGAGGCAGGAGGATTGCTGAGTTCGAGGCTTGCCTGGGCTCCATAGCGAGCTCAGGGCAGCCTGAACTACAAAGCGAGACCCTGTCTCAAAAAAAAAAAAAAAATCCCTTTGAAATATGACATAAAATCTAGTTTTCATAATCTTAGAAATTCTAGTTATAATGCATACACATATTTCTTAGTATCTTCCCAATTTTATTTAATGTGGGAAAGTGTGATACCTGACTTTATGATCTCTCCCTGCCCCAATTTCAAATTCTTTCTCCATCAGAATAAAAATAAATACAACAATTATTGCTGATTTAAGTAATATCTATGAAGATATGAAGAAACACTGATTTACAAAGATAAAAATCTTTAAAATAGAAGAATGCAGAGTGGTATGGTAGATTTCCATAACAAACACATTTATGTCAGAATTTTTAAGTATTGTTAAAACCACAGAACCTTATATCAGAAGAATTTTTAGGATAATCTGGCTCAGTGCTTATATTTTTTTCCTGCCACATTAAACAAAGATTCTCATTAGTAAAAATTGCTCCCATAACAGATTTTAAATGGGGACTTATATCCCCATACCAGAACCCCAAGAACATATATGTCTAAGACAGGAAATCACTGATACTAGAGTGCTGTCCTTTCATTTTCCTTTTCCTAAAAACCATATATGTTGATGAAAAAACCATCACAGCTTAATATTTTCAAATAATCTTCTGTTTTAAAATGATTTAGATTTACAGAAATGGTGTAAATACAGAGAACTATGGTCCCTGTGATTATATAAATCAAACATTCAATTGGTTGGGCTTTGGTAAGAATAAACTTTTTTTTTTTTTTTTTTTGGAGACAGGGTCTCGCTTTGTACTTCAGGCTGGCCCTGAGCTCACTATGGAGCCCAGGCAAGCCTCGAACTCAGCAATCCTCCTGTCTCTGCCTCCTGAGTGCTGGGATTACAGGCGTGAGCCACCACGCCCAGCACTATGGTATATGGTATTGATGGCTGGTGGGCATGAGTCTCCACGCTCAGCATTGTATGTGGTTACCAGGATCAAACTCAGGACCTCAGGACCTTGAGCTTGCAAGGCAGGCACTGGAACCACTGAGCTAAATCTCTGGCCCAACATTTTTTTTTTTGAGACACAGTCTCACTTTGTAGTTCAGGCTGGCGGCCCTGAGCTCACTATGTAGCCCAGGCAAGCCTCGAACTCAGCAATCCTCCTGTCTCTGTCTCCTGAGCACTGGGATTACAGGCATGAGCCACCACGCCAGGCAGAATAAACAATTTTTAGGAGACTGCTCTTTAAAAAACTTTTTTTGGCATATACTCCAGTTATGAGGCTAATATGGCACCAGAAATCATAATTTACTGTTTAAACACTGAAATTACCAACAAAAATGTGTCACATAGGGACCTCAGGATACTCTTGTGCGGTATGAGAGTTAAGAAGGGAAAGTGTGACAGACAGCCCAGTAAGGACGATGCATGAGATGACCCCACTGCTCACTCTTCTGTACTTGTCACCA